>JAQQTP010000080.1:11210000-11380000 GCA_029884605.1 Ormosia emarginata
ACGACTTAAATTTAATAATTTTTTTATTAATTTCTGTAAGGTAAGTCGTTGGTATGAACTTTGACTTATCAATTGTTAATTTTTTTTTATCATAGCACAATGAAGTCGCATGTTAAAAGCACGACTTATTATTATTGTTTTTACTATTTTTTTTAATTTCAAGTGAATTCGTGACTAAGAGCTCACAACTTTTATTTGTTTTTAAAAAAATATTAAAAATGAAAGTATAATTAACATTTTTCATAAATACATTTAGTGGAAATAATTAAATAAAAATAGATTAAATAATATAATATAAAATAGTAATGACGAAAAGAATTTAAAATTTGTTTTAAAGAAGTTAGAATATGAAATAATACAATACCTCTCAATTATGACTTATTATTATATATTATTTTAATAATTATTTTTGAATTATATTTATTTAATAAATTTTACTTTTATTTACACCTATTTAATAAATGAGTCAAAAATAATGTGTTTGATACCCTGCATTAAGTGGCTTCAAAGGGTGGGAGAGGAACACGAATACACGTACGAGACGTCTAAGAAATAATATATAAAATTAATATATTGATATAAAATATAAATCTCAAATTAAAATAAAGATATTAATATTTTACAAATTATCATTAGTTATTATAAATACAGTAAAACTATAATTTATTCAGTCATTGTGATCTTCACTTATTTTGGTTCAATATTTAAAAAGTAATTAAAAGATATAAGTTAAACATATCTAAAAATATCCAATATATATAATACATATACAATACATAATTAGTACAACAACAATTTTAAAATGTCGGTACTTCTCTAGTGTTAATCTTTACTGCAAAGATTAACTTGTCTGTTCGTTCAGAACAATCTTTGGAAGCTTATTCCTCAACCATTCGTCCATACCTAACATGCACTTAACTTGTCTCTGATTCTGCATGGTCAATTATAGTTAATAATATTAAAAGATTCGCCATTATCGAAACATTCGCCGCATGTTTCAATCTTCACTCAATCATTGAAATTTTTTATTGAAAAAAATTTACAGAATCAGAATATTTTTCCTGGAGATTGTGTTTGGTATAAATAAAAATAAAAAATAATTTAATTTAATTTTATTTTATTTGAATTGATTTGATTTAAAAATGAAATTTTATATTTATAACTTTTAAAAAATATATTTAAATTAATTTAAAAATTAAATTTTGATATTAAAATTTATTAAAATAATAATTAATTTAATTTGATTTTATTATTTTATATTATTAAAGTCTCGCGGAGTCTGCACATAAGAAGTTGCCCAAGGTGGTTGTTGAGGTTATTGTTAATTGGAGCCGGGTGTGTATGATCTTTTTCATCTTGTTGCTTTTGTTGGTGTTGTTTTTATTTCAGTCCTTGTAGAAGCATTATTCAATGTATGGTATAGGAGCAACACATATGAAATATTAGATGACATTTTCTAGCTTTTTGTGCAACATGATAGAGAATATCAAAACACAATATTCACTAGCTTGTTTGAAAACTGATTGTAACTTTAAATTCTTATCATGGGGGAAGGGATTTGTGCCTTGCTATGTGTTACCTTCATTCAAGTTGTTCTGTCCATTTTAAGGAAGACTATATTGTACCTTATCCTTTAATTTAGATGCAAAGATTCAATATGAAGATTTTAGTCTGTATTGAAGTGCTGCAATTTTATCGCAGGGTTGCCTTCTATGCCAATAGAACAGCGAGCCAGCAGTCATTGCAGCCAATGATGAATTTTACTCAAGTGCGAAGCCTCTGGTTAGCTCTGTCCTATTGTCAGAGGTGGGTCTCAACGCCAAAGTCCGGACTGAGGAGTGCACAGATAGTAAGTGCCTAAATGCTCGAGGAAAAGGACGTTGCACAATGGTGCCCTTCCTTTGTGGGTGATCATGCTAGTTCTCAGTAAAGTTAGGAGTGATAATACAGAATAATAGAAGTGTGCGTGGACGATTAATAAGATTAGGAGGGCACCTGTAGATCACAGAAGAGTGCTATGGGGATCATTGACTATGGTTAGAATATGAGTTAATAGGAAAAGGAAGTCCACCATAGTACCATGACCATTCCACTAAGACACTAAACACATATGAACCGTTCCTTCAGTTTAGTGTACAAGCACCATTTAAGCACAAACTTGAATGTCAACAATAGTAGAAGGTTGCATCATTCCTGGAAAGGAAAATGAAACAATCAATCCACAATTAAAAATTAACCAACCATTTGTTAACATAAATAAAGTGGCCAAACTTGCAATTGTAAGATTAAAAGATAGAAAAAAGAAAAAAGATAGAATAGTGAAAGTTAAAAGTGAAGATAGCTGTCCAAACTACCCAAAAGAAATTTAAGATAGAGTTCCCTTTTTCTACCAATGTCATATATGTTCCTACAATTCAATTTGGCATGTTACTGATTTACATCCTCCTACTCATAATGTAGGTCCCAATCCCAAAACCCAACTCCTAAAAAACTGAATCAAATTCAAACTACAAAGAAATTAGTAGAAATAGAACGGATTATGCAAAGATTGAATCAACTCAAACTCTCCAACAGAATGTACACTAATAGGACAAACAAAGGGTTGTTACTTTATATGCCCTTGCAATTGGAGGCGTGGGCTATTCTTATGGAAGCATTTTGAGGAAGATTGTTCATCGACCCGCTTGCTCTGATTTGCTATAATCAGGATATTCTTCCCTCTCCTGTTTTAATAAAACAACCCATGTTAGAAAAAAGCCAAATTATTCAAGATGAGAATGAATTGGCTATTATTTTTTTTCTTTTATCAATACAAAGCAAAAAGAAAAAGAAAAAGTAGAAAAGAAGAGAACCATTAAAGAAGGAATAAGAAAAAAAAAAAATTCACTTCCTCTGCCTACAACAGTAATCCAACTTTTAATACAACTAAAAGCGGTTGGCATGTTACAGACCAAATGTGATTCAGTGGGTTGAATTATGAGTGAAAAGTCAAAATTTCTAATTCAAACCCATCAATGAAATTGAAAGGGAAGTGAGGTGGCAATGCCCATGGAGAGGAGCACCAAATGGTTGTGGTCTGTGGAACAGCGAGGGACAAAGCAGGAGGTGAAAGGGATCGCAGAGACATAACCCAGCAAATCCTTGTTCCTTATGAATACGGCTATAGCAATTCAATTTGGATTAAGCATGGCCAAATTTAAAAAGGGAGGAGCTCTCTTATTGTAGTCATCCATCATTGTTGCTCCTTAATTTCTTAAAAGAAAACTGAGTTAAAAAATGGGTGTGGGTTTAAAAGAAGACTAACTAAAAAGCTGACTTTAAAAGAGGAATAATAAGAAATCAGTTAAAGAAGAATGCAAACAGGTTTATTTACCTTGAGAAACAGCCATATGCATTCTACAATGGAGGTCAATGCTTGCCATCTTTAGAGATAGAGATTGACTCTCAGCCACCTTCATGTCCATCATATCTGAAGATCTTTCAGGGCTGTATCTGTGGTGGAATTCAAACGGTGGTCGCACTAGTGAAACTATGCAGCCTATGCTGCTGTGGTTATTTCTATGTCGTTTTCCTTTTATTCTTTGTTTTCCTTTGCCATGCGCTTTGGTTTTGTATAAGTAATGATCCTTACTCAATCTTCACCTTACGAACTTGTACAAATTGTACAGCTGAGGTGACTCTGCCTGATCTCTTTGGTTTAGGCTCTAATGCAACTACTTAGTTTATGCAGTTATGCTTTTGAATATATAACATGATGGTACGATTACCAATAAGCCTTAACTCACTTGGTACTTTTCTTTAGTATTTACTATCAGGGGGCTGGCGGATGATCGGTGGAGAGTTTGATTATCCCATTACATGATTCCAATATAAGGTCTCATCCCTCGTTAAAAATATAAATGGTGCAAGTAGCATTATTCAAAATTTGTAATGAAGTTAGGAGTTCAAATCCTATAGTTATTATTTGAGAAAGACTTTATCTAATTATCACTTCTGATTAAATGGTCAAATACAAAAAAAAAAAAAAATTGTAATGATAGAACGTTTATTTGTTGGTAAATTTGTAATCATTTCAGTTTGAAAGAGTAAATTAGCTAAGTTTTGGCGTAAGCAAGCTTTTGAAATTTGGAAATTCGGATTTAGTTTTTCTAAAGTGTAGATTGTACTTTAAAGGATAAAGTGTAAGATTTTAATCGTTGATGAAAAAATTAATAAAACAAATTATCACACATATATGATTTGTTACCTAAGTATTTATATCTTATAAAATCTTAAATCTTTCATATTTTATTATCAACAGTTAAAATTATGTAACTTATTTTTTAAAGTGCACCCCATACTTGTATTTTAGAGGAGTAAAATCCTGGAAATTCATCCATATAAATATATAATCCAAGCAAGCCCACTTCTATAAAATCGTGGCATAATTTTTAAATATATTTTTTAAAAATCTACGTAGCTTCTACACATTTTGAAGGCTCCTCAACTTGGTCTTGAAAAACATGTTTTACCCCAAAACTAGGAGATGTTAAGGATTGCTGTGTGCGTGTAGTTAATAATTATTTTACACAAAGAAAACTAGGCTTTTTGGCCAATATGTTCTTAGTGGCAAAAATATTTATCAAATTGCTATCATTTTTAAACTATTTATCAAAATATACCTATTTTGGTCACATTATAATTTTTTATTATTTTTCGTTCCACGTAAGATGAGACAGAGAAGATGACACATCCAACTAGGATACGTAAACACGTTTGACGCATCTCATGTGGATACGCCAACAACTGTGACGTTTTCCACATGGTAACGCCACACGTGATGGCGTATCCATGTGGGATGCGCCAAACATGTTGGCGTATCCTAGTTGGATGCGTCAACCGTATTGACATTTTTTACGTAAAAAAAATAAAAAAAAAACATGTTGCATGTGCAGGGTACTTAATCCATTCCACGTGGATCTCTTGAGAAATGAAGCCCAAAGACATAAAATTTACATGTCTACTAAAGAGTGCATCATAATATTAAGAGACATCAAAATCAATTAGGTTATTTATAAGTTAAGTATTTGCTTCTGATCTGTAAAATAGTCGATGTGAGACTTTGGTGTTGGGATAAAACAAATAAGTAAGGCAACAAGGTACCTTTGTTCGATGTGAGACTTTATTTGTTGGGTTGAGTTAATATATGCACTACTGAATAACTTCTTATTCGATGTAAGAACATTATTCCTATACATTTGATTTTATATTCTTTTCTATGTCTTTCTTTGGTTTAATGTTTACACATTCTACAAATAAAATTAAAAATCATCACAAGGCCAAGCCAAACATAGAGCATGGTGCCATAAAATGGGCAATTCTGTGGTCACTTCTCTGCATTAGCATTAACCACTCTTTGAGGCTTTTTCTTTCTTTTCCCACGTTTCTCGTTGTGTTAGGGTTTTGTGGTGGGAGTTCAGTGATACAATTGTGGTAGATCTGAATTGCCCTTATAGAATATTAGTGATACAATTGTATTTTATGTTTAACTTAGAAGCTTCCCCTTCTGATTCCAGATTATGCATTACCCAATTTGGTTAGTCTCACAAGTGTTTTCAGAAATCAAAACACTAGGAGGTTCTATTCTATCAGTTTTTATCAATTCATTTAATCCATATTTCTGAATCATATTTGTGGCCAAGATCCTATTGATGCTATTTATACTGAAAAGTAAGAATCTACTAGGGCTTGTTCCATCTAGAAAATTGTTAGAAGATCTTCTAAAATGTGGGGAAAAATAAATTTGGAAAGTTTTCCAGACTGAATGTTCCCTTGTCATTTGAAGTTATCATATCTTAGAGAAGTTTGTTGGGATTTTCATTTTGCTTTAATTTTACAACCAAATTGACTTGCAGCTTTTTCTTGGTAAAGAAGTTGTACAGCGAAGAGAGGGAGAAAGAGAAATTATCTTCATTGATTGCGAAGATTTGAGAGGTGAAGTTAAATTGAATATTACGTTTGTTTAACACGCTTGAAAGCCATGGATTCTTTATCAACTTGTCAGTTCCCCCCTAAAAAATAGTGCATTCATCACAATTTGAAAGCATTTTTAATTGTATTTCCTTTATTATCTCATGAGAAGCAAGTTGCTGCTAATAATTTTATCCCATAAAACTGCATTGTTAAAATTTTAAAAATAAGCAAATAAGTTTATTGTAATCAGAGAAAAAAAGAAGAAGGAATGACAAAAGTATAGGACATAGTTTTTTGTTCTTATTAATTGAAGATGTGAACATAAACAGTGATGCTCGTGCTCAAATGTTTGTTGGATGCATGTATTATGTTGGTGCTCCCTTTAGGGAAAGATGAAATTTAAGTCTAAGAAAGGATGGAATATGTGAACATTGAACTAAAGGAACACATAGAAAAGAATATAAAATCAAATGCATATGAATAATGTTCTTACATCAAATAAAAAATTATTTAGTAGCGCATATATTAGCACAGCCCAACAAATAAAGTCTCACATCAAACAAAGGTACTTTGTTACTTTACTTAGTTGCTTTATCCCAACACCAAAATCTCACATCGACTACTTTACATATCAAAAGCAAATACTTAGCCTATAAATAAGCTAATTGATATTGATGTCTCTCAATATTATGGTGCACTCTTTAGTAGACATATAAATTGTATGTCTCTAGACGCCATTTTTCAAGAGATCCACTTGGAATGGATTAAGTACCCTACACATGTAACATGACATTTATTTTTTATTTTTTTCTCCACGTGGAAAACGCTAACACAATTGGCGCATCCCATGTAGATACGTCATCACGTGTGGCATTACCATGTGGAAAACACACTACAAGAAAACAGTTAATTTGCGGTGGATTTTTTGTAGCGGATTTTGCAACGGATGAAAATCCGTTTTGATAAAATTTTGAGGCGAAGTGCATATTTTTTTGCAAATTTTTTGCCTCTAAATTTTTCTGGCGATATTTCTATTGTGAATTTTTTTTTTTGGATTAAAAATAATTTGCGGCGGAAATATCCGCTGCAAAATTAATAAAAATAATAAAAAATATGGAAATAAAATAAAAAATTACAAAAAAATAAAATTCATCACAATTCAAAAAATAAATGGATGAAAAAAATAAAAAATGAATCAGTAGAATAAAAAATTCATAAAAATGTAAAAAAAATCCGCCGCAAATTTGAGCAATAGAATAAAAAATTCAAAAAAAATATTAAAAATTAGCGGTGAAAAAATTTGTTGTAAAATTTAACCAGTTGAATAAAAAAATTCCGCCGCAAAATTTAACTAGTTGAATAAAAAAATCATAAAAAAATTAAAACAATTTGCGGCGAAAAAATCCACCGCAAATTCCTTCTTAATTTAAAAAATACATTTGTGGTGAATTTTTCTATCGTAAAAAATTCACCGCAAAATTAGATCTACTTCATCTTATTCCTTCTGTCATTTTCATTTTTCGGATCTCATTCTCTCCCTCTCTCCCTTCCCTTTCTCCCTTCCCATTTCTCCCTTCCATCGACCCCACCCCGACTTCGGCGCCACCACCGCCGCATCGCGAGCCCGACATCGCGACCACCACTCCTACACCGATGCCGGCACCATGGCCCAACCTCCGATCCCGACCGACACCCCGACTCCGAACGCAACTCGACAGTGACCCACCCCGAATCTGACTCCAGCGAAGTGACCCCACCCCAAAATCGAAACCGCCAACCCCGACTGCACCTAGACGCCGTCGACCGCCCAGACTCCGGCACCCCACCCTGACGCCGACGACCCCCAAATTCACACGACCCTGGCGACCCCCGCACCACCAACTAACCAGGTACTGATTTTTCTTGCAAAGTCACTTCCACTGATCTCCCTTTCCAATTTTGAGCAACCATTACAATTCAACGTTTGTGTTTTTGTTAAAGCTAGCATCACGTTGCATTTTGTGACACATTGAGGAAGTGATCTCCATCTGGTGTGGTGTGGTAGTCTCCAACAGGTTTGATCTACTCTCTAATTCACCATTTCTTCGTTTTGTTTGGT
The DNA here is from genome assembly GCA_029884605.1 of Ormosia emarginata. Taxonomy (NCBI): domain Eukaryota; kingdom Viridiplantae; phylum Streptophyta; class Magnoliopsida; order Fabales; family Fabaceae; genus Ormosia; species Ormosia emarginata. Next base: position 11,218,051 of record JAQQTP010000080.1, read on the forward strand.
ATTAATTAACATGCATTGATTTTGCTTGGTTTTTTTGTTAAAAGTTAGGCTTGGTATAATGTATGTATAGGATTTGGACTTTTATTTGAGAACACTTTTGCATTTTTTGCTTTCTAAATTGACCATAAAATTGATGCAATTGTAATATTATTGGGAGTGAGAACCTATTGGATTTGTGATCCAAACCACACAAGTTGGGTTCAAGGGCATAGCAATAGAGGTAGAAATGTAGTTTCAAGTTCTTGATAGCAGTTTGGGAACATGAGAGTCATTGTGAATTTTAGATTTAGAGTTTGATCACATGTTCACGACTGGGTTTAGAAAAATTTGACTGTCCATCATCCATTTTCATCTGATTATTGCTTGTATTGTAACTCTGCCTGATCTTGTTATCTTTGTCATATATTTGATGCATGTATTAAATTGTCTTGGTGAGCGCAATCTTAATTTTCCATTTGAGATTCAATATTAGTGAGCACATACACTTTTTGAAGGTACTACTCATTGTATTGAATCTCGAATTGTCCAAGTTGGACAGTTTGGGAAGAAACTTTTCATTCACTTGATTATAGTTACTCCTTAAATCTCATACCATATACTTGATGAAATTTTGTTGTGCAACATTTCCTTTTGTTCTCTGGGTGCACACTATATCGTGGTAGATGTCACCACTTTCTAGTCGTGCACTTGGAGATCAATGGAAAATGCTGTCGAAATTTCGTCAAGTATAAGATGTGTGATTTTTGTGAGTACTATCAATCAAGTGCTAAAAAAGTCTCTTCTTGAATGGGATAGGGTCATATCATGTTAAGAGAGATAAGGATTTTGGAAATACTAGTTGTTTGGATTGAAATATTTATACATGTATAATTTTAAAATATATTAATTATGTAACATATGTTATGCATTTTGCATTTTTGTATTTTGATTTAAGTGTAAAATTATCATTGCAGAAAATGGTAGTTCCAGAAAATCGTAGATGGATGTATAATAGGACTTATTCGGGTCGTAAAGGACATAAACAAGAATTTGTATGTAGAATTAAAGAGTTTGTGAATTATGCATGTGGATCTTCCCATTACTTAAGTGAAGGAACAATTAGGTGTCCCTGTTTGATATGTTATAGTGGAAAATTGTTGAAACCTGAGATTGTGAAAATTCACTTATATAAAAAAAGATTCAAACCTCGGTATTGGTATTGGACAGATCATGGAGAGGAAGAGCTTGATCTAATTAGTGTAGATATAAACTCTGATGTAAACACTGTTAATAGTCCTATATTAAAAGACGAATACGTGATTGATAGATATCAAAATATGATTTGTGATGCGGCTGGAACAGACTTTAGGAATTTTAGGAGTCATTTTGAACAGAGTGTTGAGGATGCTCCACATCTAGAGGCCGAAGAGTTTTATGATCTATTAAATACTTCAAGTCAACCATTATGGTTTGGCTGTGAAACTCATTCTGAGTTATCCTTGGCAGTTCGAATGTTAAGCCCCAAATCTGATTATAATGTAACGCATGCATGCTTTGATTTATTTATAGAGATATTAAGAGAGGTTGCTCTACCAGGATCACAAATTCCTCTGAATTACTATAGAACAAAAAAATTAGTTGCTAAACTCGGGCTTGCTTTAAGAAAAATATATTATTGTGTAAATGGTTATATGTTATACTATGATAATGCCAGACAATGTATGTTTTGTGATGCTGAAAGATACGAACTTCGTAAAACCAGTAATGGGAATAACAATGAAGTTCCAGTGAAAAGAATGCATTATTTACCTCTTATTCTTAGGCTCAAGAGGTTGTATTCCTCTATGAGCTCATCTGCACACATAAGAAGCCATGCTGAAAATAATGGGAATGAGGGGGAGATGTCTCACCCATTCGATGGTGAAGCATAGAAGCATTTTAATAGGACATATCCTGAATTTGCATCTGATCCTAGAAATGTTAGGCTTGGTTTGTGTGCCGATAGTTTCACTCCCTACAATCAATTTGCTTCTCCTTATTCTTGTTGGCTTGTGATAGTCACTCCACATAATTTTCCTCAAGAAATGTGTATGACTGCCTCATACATGTTCCTAATATGCATTATTCTTGGTCCTCATAATCTCAAGAGCAAGATTGATGTTTATTTACAACCATTAATTGATGAACTGAAAATTTTATGGGCAGGTGTTTTAACTTATGACATGTCAAGCAAACAAAATTTTTTGATGAAGGTTGCATTGATGTGGACAATAAATGACTTTCCTGCTTATGGAATGTTGTCTGGATGGATGACTGCTGTTAAATTAGCATGTCCATATTGCATAGATCAAATAAAGGCATTCACTTTGAAGCATGGGGGAAAAATTCGTGATTTAACTATCATTGTCAATTCTTAACTGTTGATCACATGTTTAGAAGAAATAAAAATACATTTAAAAAAAATTGTTGTGGCTGATTTACCTCCACCAAGATTATCTAGACATGAATTAAGTAAGATTGTTAGTGCCTTTAGTAAAATAACTGAAATGTAGTCGTACAAACACCATGGGTATAGTGTTTATCATAATTAGATTAAGCAAAGCATATTTTAGGAGTTACCATACTGGAAGGATAATTTAATTAGACATAATTTAGATGTTATGCATATTGAGAAAAATGTCTTTGATAACATATTCAACACTATTATGGATGTTAAGGGCAAAAGAAAGGATAATGTGAAGGTAAGAATGGACTTAAAAGAATATTGTCAATGACCAGAATTAGAGCTTATTGATTTGCCAAATGGTAAGATCATGAAACCAAAGGCTAATTATACTTTTACAAAAGAGCAAAAGAAGATAGTTTGTGAATGGGTGCAACATTTAAAAATGTTATATGGTTATGCTTCAAACTTGGCTAGATGTGTGGATATGAATCAATTATGATTGTTTGGGATGAAGAGTCATGATTGTCACGTGTTTATGGAGAATTTACTTCCAGTTGCATTTTTTTTTATTGCCAAATCAAATTTGGAAGCCATTGACTGAATTGAGTCAATTTTTCAGAGACTTGTGCTCAAAGACTTTGACGAAAAAAGACATGCTCCAAATGGAACAGAACATTCCGATAATTTTGTGTAATTTAGAAATGATATTTTCACTGGGTTTCTTTGATTCCATGGAACATTTACTAATCCATTTACCTTATGAAGCAAGAGTGGGGGGGCCAGTTCAGTGCAGATGGATATATCCATTCGAGAGGTACTTAAACAAGATAAAGAAAACAGTTAAGAACAAAGCTCGGGTTGAAGGTTCTATTTGTGAAGCTTATTTGATTCAAGAGATATCTCATTTCTGTTCATTTTACTTTGAGTCTCATGTTAAGTCAATGAGAATTAGAGTTGGACGAAATGATGATACAAATGAAAATATGTTAATGGAATCGACTTTGTCAATTTTTAATCAACCTGGCCGAGGTTATGGAATATAAAAAAAACAGTGGCTAAATGATGCTGAGATGAAATCTGTGACATTGCATGTCTTGCTAAATTGTGATGAAGTTGAATCATACCTCAAGTAAGTAGTACTATTAATTTAATTTAAATTCTGACATATGTATTGCTCACTAACAACCAAATCATAAACTTTTAATTTTTCAATATTTTTTTACAATATTTCAACATTCCTGAAGAACATTTAAATAAAAGAATTAATGCAGATTTTATAGAGTAGTTCAGAAGTTATGTAAGTATTTAAACATTACTAAATTCATTTTCCCAATCATTATATATGATTTAGATCATTAACATTAACTATATTTTTTTCTAGGTTCACAATCCATAAAATATGGTTAATAATTCTTACTTGCATGATTTGGCATAAGGGCCTAGTAGATGTGCGACATCTTTGCCAATGCATTTTGTCAATGAATATAAATTTTACACAGATGCTTAGTCAGATGGGAAGAAAACAATCAATAGTGATGTGTGTGTTAAATGCTTAACTAATGGTGAAGATGAAAATGATTATTATGGAATACTAAAAGATATGGTTGAGTTAGAATATCCTGGGGAACAAAAAAAATTGTTCTTATTAAATGTGAATGGTTTGATCCTCCGATTAATAGAGGTATAAGAGTTCATAAAGATTATAAGATTGTCGAGGTTCGACACACTAAACGATATGAGAGGTTTGATCCTTTCATCATTGTTTCCTCTGCAAGAAGAGTGTATTACGTTCCTTATCCTGCAAAGAAAAAGGATAAGGTTCAATGGTGGGTGGTAATAAAGACCAAGGCAAGAGGTCGAGTTGAAATTGAAAGTGCCCAAGAAATTGCATTCCAAGATGATGATATGACTCATGTGGATCCAATTGTTAATGTACATCTCATTGACCACTTGCAAGACACTAATGAGGTTTTTTATGTAGTTCAAAATATTGGTTCTAGACAGGCTGAAAATGATGAAGAAGAAGAAAGTTTTAATGACGATGATGATGAAACATCTTCCTCCAATAATGAATATGAAACAAATAGTGACGAGGACAATGTTTCCTCATAACTGTGAGTATAGAATTATATTAAGATGTTGTAGTTATTAGTTATACATTATTGTGTTGTGTTTGAAATTATATTTACATTATATTTTTATTATTTGTGTAGATGTCATCGTCACGATGAGATAAGGGGAAAGGGAAGGAGAAGGAGAAACAACAATTTCGACGTCTTTGAATCAATTTAGGGAGGCCACCTAGGGGGCAATCATCAGGATCATCTCCACCCTCTATTACAATATCACCCACTACAAGTTTGCATCAGTCACCATCTGTTGAGTACGTTATGATACCCACACCTGGATTTCAGCGTCTGTCACAAACTTTTCATACATCGCATGGTACAACATATGATTCTGCGTCACCTACTATTGGCCTGTCGCCGAGTACCCATGAGTCGCCGGGTACCCGTGAGTTGCCGAGTACCCATAAGTCGCCGGCTACCCGTGATTCTAATGTGGAAGCAACAAATCAAAGCAACAAGACGTTGTTTGAGTCAGATAGTGGTTTTAGGTATGTGGACAACTATTTATTATTCATTTATAGTTAATGCACATTCAATTTTTTTGTTGATAATATTTACATTTACTTTTTTAAGTTGTATCGTAGATTTCTGCCATCTAAACCTACTGTTGATGTCATAAGAAAGATTATACGATCTAGGTATAATCAACCTTAGACATCTTGAGGAGAAATACCCAAGGATACTAGAGAAATATGATTTCGAGAGCTTCAAGTATGTATCAATTTTTATTTGTTTAATTATATTTGTTTGTCTTGTTATAATGCAATTTTTTTAAACTTAGACGTTATTTACATAATTTTTTTGAAGGGTTATGTTTGGTGGATACCTCACCATCATAACCATATGCGGAAGACATATAATAGCCGTAGTTCGAAGAGACTATCAGGTTTGCTGGGACAGGCACACAACTTAAATGAAAGATCTTTTTGGATTGGAGAAGGCATATGGGAAGACTTATGCAGGCACTGGGCTAGTAGCGTGTATTAGGAGAAATGTCAACAAGCAAAAATGAATCGTGCTTATGACACTAGTGGATGCTTGCACACTGGTAGTTGCATTTCTACAAGCACCCATATGCATAAATTGATAACTATTATCATTAGTTGTTTAGTAATATGTTTTATTATTTTGTTATTAATTTATTTTCTCATTATTACAGGCTAAGGTTTGGGGTAGAGAACCCACAGTTGATGAGACATTTCGTCACGTACATTTGAGGAAAGAAGACCGTACTGCATGGGTTTCTACAAAAGCTAAGGATTTATATGTTAGTATTTCTTTTGAAATTATTGCATTTAATACTACAATCATATTATAACAACAGCCATAAGAGGTTTTTTATTTCCATCTTTAGGAGGAATTCAAAGCAAAGGAATCTGAGCAATCTTCTCAATGCTCAAATAAAGAAGGGGCATCTGGTACACAAATGACCAGTCGAGAGCATTGAATTAAAACTGTTGGCGGTCCTAAGAAAGGTCGTGTTTATGGCCTTGGTTCTCAAGCATCTATTTATGACCTTGGAGATTCATCCTCCTCAATGCCTGGATCGAGTCAAGTTCCTGAACACGTTATTAATCAAGTTAAGTAATAGTTGTAATATTTTTTATTAATTGATTTTTGTATTTTGATGGATGTAGTCAATCTTTTATTTTTTATATTTTTGGTTAATTCATTATTCGTGGAATGAATTGATGAATTTATATTTACGTATATTAATCAGGTTAAGGAGCAGTTGCAGCAGGAGATGTTGGATCGGGTTCAGGAGATTCAACAGCAAATGGAGTAGCAGAGCCAACAACGTGACCAACAACGCTAGGCAGAGTGAAAAATGCGATTTGAACAATACCAGCGTTAACAGAACCAAATAATTAATGAGCTAAAATCATATGTACAAGCCGCTAGTACTCAGCCAAGCCAGCAACTACAACTAACAGAAGAAGATAATCAGAATAGTGAAGATAATCATGGTGAAGATGACAATGATAATGAGGATTATTAAACTTTGTATTTGAACAAACTTTGTATTTGAACAATGAGTTAGTTTGTATGCGGTTTGTTATTTTTGTTTTATGGATTGCTTAAATGCATTGACATGTTGAAATTGATGTCTGAGTGTTGTATATATTGTGGATTTTGAATATTTAATTTAAAATATTTTTTATTTTCAAAAAATTTTGCGGTAGATTTTGCGACGAAAATATCAATCGCAAATTTCCAAGAAATTTTGCGGCAAAAAAATTCATCATAAAATCAGCCACAAATTTTTCGTTGAAAAATCCACTGCAAAATTAGCGACAGAAAAATTTACAGCAAATTATAGGCAAAAAAATTCACCACAAATTAGCGACGAATCAAATTAGCTCATTTCCGGCAACGATTCTGACATGTTCCCAGAGAGTTTTGCGGCGGATTTGTTACAAAAAAATTTGCTGCAAATTTGCGGCAGAAATTAAAATTTGCCAAAAACTATATTGCATCGATCGTATTTGCAGTGGTCACGAATTCGCCGCAAATCTATCACAAATTAACAATTTACGACAGATTTTAAGTAATTTACGATGGATTTATTCTTTGTAAATCTCGATATTTCTTGTAGTGACATCATAGTTGTTGATGTATCTACGTAGGATGCGCAAAACGTGTTGGCGTATTCTAGTTGGATGTGTCATCTCCTCTGACGCATCCTACGTGGAATAGAAAAAAAAATTCAACGTGAACAAAATAAAAATATTTTGATAAATAGTTTAAAAATAAGGACAATTTAATAAATATTTTTATTACTGAATATATATTGATCAAAAAGCCAAGAAAAATATATGTTTGATACCATGCATTAAGCGGCTTCAAAGGGTGGTAGAGGACCACGAATACATGTATCTAAGAAATAATATATAAAATTAATGTATTGATATAAAATATAAATTTTAAATTAAAATAAATATATTAATGTTTATAAATTATCATTAGTTATTATAAATACAGTAAAACTATCATTTATTTAGTCATTGTGATTTTTCACTTATTTTGGTTCCATATTTAAAAAATAATTAAAAGATATAAGTTAGAGATATGTAAAATAATCCAATATATATAATAAATTTACATATACATCGTTAGTACAACACAACTTTAAAACGTCGGTACTTTTCCAGTGTTAATCTTTACTGCAAAGATTAACTTATCTGTTCGTTCAAAACAACTCTTTGAAAGCTTCTTCCTCAACCATTCGTCCTTATCTAAACATGCACTTAACTTGTCTCTGATTCTGCTTGCACAATTGTAGTTAATAATATTAAAATACTCGCCATTATCAAAACATTCGCCACGGGTTTCAATCTTCACTCAATCATTGAAATTTTTTATTGAAAAGAATTTAGAGTATCAGAATATTTTTCCTATAGTTTCTCCCTTCTGCACTACCTACAAGGTTAATTATATTTTAAGTTGAAAATGAAGGGATGGACTTGGAAGTGGGGAGAAAATTATACTTGTTGAACAAAAAAAAAATTATTATGTCAGAAAGTTTTATTATTATATTAACAAGTTTAATTATATTGTTATAATATTTTTTTTTAAAATGGCTGACATTTTAAATTAAACAATCAAAATACTTATGATAAACAAAAGTTTTTTGGTCTTAAATTATAATTTTTTCTTGTAACAAAAATAATAATTCATAATTATTTGATTGAGATATCACATTTACAAGTGTCAAAATACATCAAATCCAAATAACTATACACAATACATGAGTTAAGTCAACTTGAGGTTGAGTCAACAAAATTCAAATTTAAATTTATTTTGACCCGACTTGGTTCGAAGTGATGTTGGCCTGTAAGCCAACCTAATATTGACCTGATCTATTATTATCAGAGTATTATTATCAAATAATTTATATGATTTATGAAACTGACCCACATAGAGTTGGGTTGGGCCAACTATTTGCTAACTTGCAACACTTTCGGCCTAACCCAAAATCAGCTTAGCTTGCTAGTGGACAGCCCGGCCCGGATGCAGGATGGAGAATGGTAAAAATGATGCTTGATTGAAAATGAGAAATATTTTTGAGTGAGTGCAAATGTAATACATCATATTTAAGTACATTTACAAAAAGTTGAAGAGAGATGATAGTTTGATCTTACTAAATTTACTCATCACAAAAAATTATAATTTCTCTAACTTTTTGTGAGTGTACTTAAATATGATGTGTTATATTTGTACTCACCCAAAAATATATCTTGAAAATGATTCTAAGCTGTGTTTTGTTTCACTCAACTTTAAGTTTTGCTTACTAAGCCCCCTTTTTTTCTCCCACTATAGCTATATTCTTCTTTAAGTAATTTTTTTTCCTTCCGAAATTTACTTGAAACTTATGCGCTTTTTTCTTCTAATTTGGAAACTAATTCAAACGTTTCTTAACATAAAAAAATGCAACTATGAGAAAACTTGGTTCGTAGTGTCTCTAATAAAATATAGTAACAAAGAGCTTGATGAAATATAAAATAAATTTCTATGCATCTAACCAAAATTAATGACACTGCCGTTTTATTTTTCATTGGAGAAAATTAATAGGAGTAATGTTAAATATTTTTTAAAAAAAGTTACACGACTTTTTGCTCTATAATATTTTTATTTAAATTTAGGCCAAATCACATCAACATTTTTACGAAGTTTAATCATTTAACATATTATATGTGTCTTTCTCTTTAATATTTGTTCATTTTTAGTATTTTCCAACTATCAGTTGAACTATTTTGCAGTGCATTTTTAGTAAGGCAGATTTTCTCAAGTTTTGAAAACATAGTGAAGATGCCCGTAATTCAATTAAGACCAGAAGAGGGTTGACATTTTAAAATGGATGAATAGACCCATTTTCGACACAAGTTGAAAGGAAGAAGATAACTCTACCATAAAGTAAAGTAAGTGATTGAATGTTAGAGCAACTGTAATTGCAGGCAGTAATGTTGTTTTACCATGTTGTCATCTGTTTTTATTTATTTTCGAATGTATTATAATGATATTTTGACTTTCGAGAATACCTAAAATGTGATCAAACTAAGAATCTCCTCCATAATAACATAGAAGATATAGATATAGATATAAATAGTATACATAAAAGACACTTTTTTTTTCCTAGAAATGGGAAAAACAGAAAAACAAACAACCTGAGTGATGATGCATACATGACTTGCAATAATCAGGCTTCATTTGACAAGGAAGATAAAGTTCCACACCCATTCCAATTCTTTACAAAATAACGTCATCATAAGTTATATAGTTTCTAGCTTCAGGAGATTGGTCACCCTCCTAGAGACCTTGCTAGACTGCTTTTTGCGTCTGGGGTTGCCATACCCCGTGGCCCGTATAGTTTTTTATTTTTTTATTTTATTTTGTTATGTGGCCCGTATTGTTTTTGTTGCTGTGTAGTTTTGTTTGTTCTTTGGGCTTCAGCTCCTTCTTCCAACAAAAGAAAAAACAAACCCACTAATTGGTGCAGTACGTGAATCCTACATAGTATTCATTCCACTGCACATATCAGGTGTAAGTGCAAGAAAAATCCTATAACTACATTTGCTGATTTACATTAGATTGAATGCTTGACCATCATCGTTTAAGTTTCCATTAAAAACATTAAAATTTAATCAACAGTCAGTCAGATAAATTAACTGAAGAATGGTCATGGAACAGTTTATCTGAATAATTTGATTACATTAAAGAAAATCTAGTTGATTAGAGATTTACAATAGGAATCAGCGTTCCAGGCTAGAAAGAAATTGAAGATGCAAAGGGAGGGGATGATTTATATTGACAAACTAAACCACCCATTGTATGCTCTCCTGTCCTCACCAACTTATGCCATTCTTATGAACAAATTTATTGTTGCACAGTTTCAATGTACTCATATCTCTTAATTATATCTTGTTTCACTTAACATAACTTTTTGAACCTCTAAAGAAAATAAAAAAAAGGCATTTTCTTTATGGTATATTTCTTTCCCTATCCAGGATATTGGTGGGACAAAATTGGTATATTGCAACTGTTTCTGCTTCAGCTTAACTCACTGAATATATATGAGGCAGAAGTTTGGTAGTTTATTACCTATGCTCTCTTCTGCTGATGCTGATTACGGTATTGTCTCATTAGAAGTTCAGCATACAGAATCTCATTCCAAGTATCAGGAACACCTGGAAGGCACCAGTGACTGCAGTCTTGGTATCTCAATGGTGATTTCCTTTCCTCAGGTGTTAGGTTTAGCTTCCTGTATATCGAAGGATGACCGTCCTTCCGGAAATCAGTCATTCTAGTGATATTCAGGTAGGTGACATGGGTTTTCATATACTTCAGCACATTTTCCAGAACCCTCATCTTAGGCGGGTATTCATTTAGGTACTTCTCATTATCGATAGGCACAGTTTCACTGTCACATGCTCCACCCGAATTCCATTGCCCACCACTGCAGTACAAAAGAAACAGAAAATTTTCTGTGATCAGTCAGTCTTCTAGTCCCTTGGTCTAATGTGTGCACAAGAAATACATTCTCAACTTGAATGATGAAAATGAAACCAAGAGTAATGAGAGACCAAAATAAGTACAACAATCACCAATTCATTTTGTACTTCACCTGAAATGGGAAGCAGAATAGCCTCTGAAGAAGACCATAGACTTGGATGGATTTATGTTGGCTTCTACCCACCTGCTCCAAGTTGTCATAGCTCTTCGGAATGCCTCAAGAACATTTAATTCATCATAGACATGGCTACCTTCTTGGTAATAGTCCTTCCTGGAAATTTTCATAGGCAATTTAGTTCTTGTTAATAACAAAGTTTTGTCTAATCTTGAAATTTAGAAAACAATTATGACTAAGTAGACAGGTAGATAATGATAAACAGAAAATAAGCCTCAATTGCAGTCACTCTGAAAGGGAAGCTGTAATTCCTTTACCCTTTAGAAGTTTTATCATGAGTCCACCAGTGGCCAGTGTTGAAGACAATAATATCTGCATCTTTATATTGATCTGAAGATCTACCAACTAAATCAAGGCGAAGTGTTTCCTTCTTTGTTCCGCTCTTGTCAGACATTTCCCACTCTTGAACTAAGAATGGGGATACGAAAAGCTCCACAGTGAAGTTATAATCCTAACAGGTCATTTTACCAAACCAACACCATAAGGAGAAGAATAGCAAATCCAGACAGAAGAATGGAAAACCAGAACGCAGAAGAATTCAATACTTACTTTGAATATGAATGAATAAGAGGCTTCGCCTCTGAATTGGACTCTGCCATTTGCTTCATAAACTTTGCTCTTATCTTTCACAGCATTTCTCAGTATGCAAATCAGAGATTCCCACATATTCCTATTGAGGGAATCGCCAACAAAAACCAGTCGCTTGCCTCTCAACAAATCCAGCATTCGATGACCATCCAACCTGTTAGCAATTTAACAAGTTTGATGCACACATATTAGCAAATTCAACCAAATTGGTAATGACACATGGATCAATCTAGCAGAGTACAAAAGAGAAACTTTCAAAAGCAACGCAGAACATTTGGCAAGTAAAACACCAACATAAAGTAGACAAATCTTGCACTAACGCAAACATTCATCAAATCGAAAACCGAATATCTAGTACTGACCTAGTTATCTGATTCTCTCTGCAACCCTATGAACTACATACTAGTTCTAACATATCGAGTACCAATTCATGGTACTTCGCAGTGCAAAAAAAGTCTTATAATTATATGGTAAGAAAGTGACGATCCGCGTAGCAGAAAGTACTGAAAACCTGGTAACTATGGTACCAACGACTAAAGCAGTTATAGAATAACAGAACCTAGATTCATCAGATTTGCATACCTTGGGAGGCTGCATCCCTTGGGTTTCCACTTATATTTCTGATAATCTTTATCAGGCCTTCCATTCCGAATACAGTTGAATTGTTCATCGATCAGATCAGTGCAAGAACCTTGTTCATAAAGAGGATAGGAATCATCCTTCACCCATTCTCCATAAAAAAAATCACACTTTGTCAGAGACTCCATCCTTTCATCCTTCTCCCTTGCATGATTGTTCCCATTGCTCTTTTTCCTCGCCAGAGAAGCCGTGTAATTCTTTGATTCAACACCCTTCACTGAATTGGTCTTCAACGAAGACGCATTAGAACTCAGTGCAGAACTCAAGTTCTGATTTGGCCCCACTGAAACATTGGTTGCAGGGGCAGCAGCATTTCTAGTTTGATTTGTGTTCACAGCTTTAGCATCATCAGCCTTGAAAGTATGATTCTTAACACCCGATGTTTCCTTGCTTTCAAGGGAAGGTGACTTCACCTGCAAAGTTGAGTTTTTTGGGGTGGAGATTATGGTCTGGTTTGTGCTTGGAACAGGAACAGCATCTTGTGATGAATTCACTGAGCTTTGAGTTCGGTTTTCTAAAGAGGGTACTTTGAAAGTTTCTGCATTTGTGTTGGGATTAGGAGATTGAGAAGTGGCATTGCTAGATCTAGAAGTGTTGAGATTGGGGGCATAGTAGGGGGATGAAGTGGTGTTGGGGAAGAAGAATGAGAAAACAGAAGCGAGTTGAGATTTGTATGAATCAGCTGTGGTAGTTGTTGGTGGTGGAGGAGGAGGAGAATATGTTGATGAACCGGGGAGAAGAAGCGTTTGGAGAAGGGGAGAAGGCTAAGAAAACAGTGACAGAAACAAAGACAAGCATAAAAGCATATGCAAAAGCCACTGTTTTTCTGGTTTTGAGAATGGAAGAGAGGTTTTTGAGATCTGTGAAGTGGTTCCCCCCACCAATGGGGACGTACTTGGTGGCATCAGCCATGGAGGTTGAAGGGTTGTCCCTATTTTTTTGTGCAAGAACTCAGAAGAGAAAGTGAAGGTGAGAGTTTAGAGATAGGGAGAGAGAAAATGTAGCTGTACACAAGTACAGTAATAGCATACAGAGAGGGCTGTTGTGTTGTGTTGTGTTGTGTTGTTGAGACCAAAGGAAAAGAGAGAAACGATGACTGGGTGGGGTGGGCGAGTGGTTAGGTGGGTAGAATTTAAGAGTGAAATGTGGGGTTAATCGATAGTAATTAATTTATGTTTGGAAACTTTTGTTTAAAAAAGTGAAAACAATTTTAAAGCTTTCAACTCAACCTACATTTAGGTGAAAATCAAGTTGAAGTAAACTGAAATTTTTTTTGCCAAACATCATTTCTCGTCGTTCGAGGGCCTCCAACTTACGTTTGCAATGACAAACTATAAACCAAACATGCACTTAATCACACTAACTAAATGTTAAAAGTGTTTAGAATACTACCACTAGACTAGACTAGACTAGAGTCTCATTAAAATGTGTAGAGAGAGAAAGAGAAGTGAGAGACCTAGTGGGAACATTTGTTTAGGGTGCCGACGATTTTCCTTGTCATAATGATAGATTTGCAGAAGATAAATCTGTAACAATTTGTAGTGTCAGAACCTATTAATATAATTTATATTCTTAAAATAATGTAAAAGACGAATAGTGTAACTTGTAATATTTAATATTTTAAAATTTTTATTAACAAATGTATTTGTTAAAGAATTAAAAAAATTAAATAAAAATAGTATTTACTATTTAAAAATTTAAAACATTTATTAATTTTTTAAATAATTAGAAACATTTAATAAAATATTAAATATTCTTTAATCAATATATTTAAAACACTAATTAGTAAAATTAATAGAATAAATTAACAAATTAATTTCTAAATTTTTCTTTTATTTACAATTTAATTTCTGAATTTAATTATTACATGAGTTAGTTTTTGAATATGCAAAATTTATATTAATTTAATCTTTTTGTATTTTAAATTTAATTTCAAAAATGATTAACTGTGAAACAAATTTCGTAAATTTATAAATTAACTTATACAATAATTAAATTTAAAATAAAAAATAATTTAAGAAAGTCAGTTGTTGATTTATCAAAAAATATTTTTGTTTTTAGGTATAATCAAAATTCATATTTTAAAATGATGGAGAAAAAGAAAAGGAACGGCTAGAGATACCAGACATGAATTGGTAATATGGCCCATGCTTTATTTTATCTTATTAGCTGCAAGAAATGAAATGCCATTACTGCCGTCCTGTCGTGTCGTGTCGGTGAGCCGCGTTTGGAATTGGATTGAGGTATTTTAGGAGGATCAAAACGTTCGAACTCCGAACAAGTTGATTCACACAAGAGAACTTAAACTCAGAATCAGAAACACCTCAAAATTTACTGAGAATCTTGCATATACAACTTCTATCGAAAAAAAAATTGGATAATGTTTGGCGCATTATATTTAAAATATGTGATAAAATTAAAGTATACGTATATAAAAAATAAAATTTATTATAATCATATAATAAAAATTATATAAATATAAAATAACGTGTATAAATATGTTTTGGATCATAGTCTGAAATATCGTTTTAAAAGGTCAAATTCGACATTTACGTCACCAAACTTCGGAGCATGCATCCCGGTAGAATGTCGGTACACGAGTACTAGTCGTATCCCCAAATAACACTCCTTAAGTTTGTGTATAGTTTGATTACCACCAATTGCGACCTTTATATGGTGGAGACCATGAATGCCTACTACAGTGATTGACCACTAACGCGACAGTTCCGAGATTCTAAGAATCTGTTTGGACAATCGTGGGAAGAAGATACCCTCTGTCATGGCTCTACTTGGACGATCGTGGGGAGAAGGTACTCTTTCCATTAGGCCACGATCTCAACGTGCCTGCATTCTGCCACAAATGCTTAAGGACTCTGTATATGCACTATAAATATTAGGATATATCATGCTAACCAAATAACTATAATTCATACGGTGTATACTTTCTTTGTACATCACTTAACTTAAGTATTGAAGTCTCTTTACATGTATTCAATCACCCTGTTTAAGATTTACGATGGCAACAGCTACACGAAGAGGAGAAAATCACCATACACTTATCTCTTCATGTACCTTCTAATTCTACATAAAAACAAAATATATATAAAATATTTCTCAAAAGATCATGAGGGTAAAGATAATATAGCTGCAATAAAATGTAAGAATATTTTTTAATATAAAAGAAGTTAGTGGAATGTGTGCTCTCGTAGTGATAAATATAATTTTTTAAAAAATCATCAATAATTTTATAGTTTTACTACACGTAAGATAGGTTTGTAATATATTTTATATAATTAATAAAATAAAAATTAATTTCGATAAGAACGACATTCTTATGAAATATTGTAATAAAATAGTGTATCACATCAAAATGCATTGAGAACCAATTATAAATTTTTCGTTATTTATACAATTAAAATATATCTAATTTTTTTTATTTATTTATAAAATATTTTATATATTATAAAAATATTATAATTATATATAATATAATTTAATATTTTCGTATATTAACATGATATAAATATAATATATATATTTTAATATATATAAAATATTTTCCACTATCAAAATATCATACGCAAACGTTCCTTGGAGCCGTAGGAGTAGGGGCGGCTCTTGAGAGGATTAGATGAGTTTTGTAGTTGGGTAAAATTTGTAAGTATGATATATATTTAAAAAGGTTTATTAATATAAATATTGAAATATAAAATTAAAAATTAATTATACATAATATGTTTTAAGTAGAAAAAAATATGTATTAAATAAATTAAAAATTACATAATAAGTCTTATACAAGTAAAATAAGTCTTAAATAAATTAAATAAACATAATTAAGTTAATATTAGTATGAAATAAATTAAAATAAACTTTTTTTAAATAACTTAAAAGTTATAAATAATAAATTATATTAGTTGATTAAAGTTAATGTAATTACATATAATATATAAATTAATATAATTATTTATTTTATTAAAATATTACTTGTCATTAAGCGTTTAGTTAGATTTTTATTACAATAATTTGTTGGATATTTTATGATTTTTTTATTTTTATTTTTTTAGTTACATTAAGAATGTAATCATAATGTTTACATTTATACTTAATTAACACAATAGAATTTTTTTTGATATTTTTTAATCTGATTTAACTCACAAACTTAATTCAACTTGTAATTTTTTTAGTTGAGTTAGGTCAAAATTATTGAATTTGTAAATTGTCTTAATTTGTTAGACACTCATGCATAAGAGAGTGGCAATATGGACAATGCTCCTTTAAATGAACTTGTTCATAAAACAAATTAGTAAGAATTGATTTATTTTTAAATTATAAAAAAATAATTCTTACATATTATTTTTGTACTTTTTTAATACGTCTACTTTATTAAGAAAAAAGAGAGAGAAAGTAGTTTATATTCTTTTATTATTTAAAAAATAAATAATATAAAAATAATTTAAAAATGATATATAAATAACATCACTGTAAATTATTTAATCAATTAAGATAATAATAAATTTTAAATTAAATTAAAGATGAATATATTTTTAATTATTTATTTTGTAAATAATTTCACTTTAAAAAATCTACAATTATCTATTATTAAGGTCTCATTTGAATTAAATATTCTGACCAAGTACTATTTATAATAATTTAGATAATCATTTTTTCATAAATTAATTTTTAAGTGAAATTAGGCTAAATTATTTTAATATATCAATCTCTCTCGTTTAATAATATTTTCCACCGTACAGCCAAGACTTCCGTACGTGTCAATGCGGGAGACTATTCACGATCCTTGCAACTCAACGGCTTGGATCAATGGACCTTCTACTGTAACGCTCCTCTGTAGCGAACTGCACCACACGCGTTTTTGCTTTCTCTTCCCTCCCTTGTCGGTTCTTTGTTTTTTGCCCTTATCCTTTTCATTTATTTATCCTTTAAAAAGAGATCCAGTAGACATGTATGTCCCCAACTCCCCATTGAAGTGTGTGGTTTTTGAGGCGTTGCCATTGCATTGGTAGGGCTACAAATACAGCTGGATCCTGAAGGTCCATTCATGAAGACTAAAGACATTCAGATAAACTTAATTACACACACTGCATAGTACATACTCTTATTTATATTATTATTATCGGAAAATTCTAATATGTGGATAGGTTAAGCACAAATTTATTATTGATTTATTGTTAAATTAAATTAATAATTAATATTAAAATATTATATTTAATTAGTAATATTTAAATCTGTATTAAAATTTAATAAGACTATTCTTTTTTTATGAATAATATATAAAAATTTATAAATTTTAATTGATAATTTTTATATATATTCAAATTTATATATAAATATTTTTAAAAAATAAAATAAAATAATTCATCTATAGATCTAAATAAAATGGGTCCATAATAACCTTTCCATTATTATTATTGATACTAGAGTCTTAGATTTCATATGAATTTCAAATTAAATATACGTAATTAGAGAAGATTGTTATGAATCACATGAAAAGTGGTTTATAGATAAATTATTTTTATTTATTTAATAATATTTATATGTAAATTTAAGTATTTGTAAATATTATAATTAAAATTATAAATTTTTTATATATATAATTATTATAAGAAAAAAAAATATTTTAATTAAATTTATATATAAATTTAAATATTATTAAAATATAATTAATTAATATTTTAATCTATTTATTTTAATATTAATAATAACTAATTATTTAATTTATTTATAGACCACCCGGTCCATACTAAAATTCTCCTACGTAACCTGCATGCTTTAACATGAGAACACTTGTCAGCTTTGGTTTTCCATGCAATGCAAGCTGCTATAATAAACTAGGCTTATATTTTTACTATTTTACTCATTTTTTTTATCGTTCTCCCGTTGTTTCTTCTATGCTGGTTTCACTTACACGTATTTTCTACTTTAACCTTTCCTTTTATTGTAAACAAGTGAAATCTAATTTAGGCAAACAACTGTATAGCTTTTATTTTTTTTGTTAATTAATAAACGACGACGACGTTTACAGTGCTAAAAAAGAACTTTTGGAGAACCGGTGCTCTAATTCAATTTACATTTTATAGACAGCTAATCATTTTTAATTTTTTTTATTATTGTGTACATAAATATTATTAGTTAAAATTTATAAAAAAAAAATTATATGTACTGTTATTTATAATAAAAATTAATTTAAATTCTTTGTATGTGAATATATATATATATATATATATATATATATATATATATATATATATGAATATTAACAATTAAAATCTGTATAATTTTTATATGTGCAATAAAGACTATATCCATTACCTATTATGTAGATTATAGATAATAAATAAGGGTTATTGATAAATTAACGGCCTCTGGTCATGGAGTATGGTGTTTCCAAAAAATTTAGGAGCACCGAAAATGTTTCCATATACAACGGTGCAGAAACCCAACTAACTAGCTTGCAAGTGATGCTATACAACTGCATGTTGCAGGTTTCCTGAATTTCAATCGTGCAAACAAGAGGATATTCTTAAGTTTTTGTCTTCTCAAGTATTCAATTGTAAAAAAGAAAAAGATTAAAAAAAAATTATTAATGAGATTCAGTTATACATGTAAAATTTCTTTTATAACTTTGGTGTCTTTCTTTCTCTTACAATTGATAACTTAAGAAAGAGAAAAAAAATTGAGAGTATCCTAATCCATATACAAGTTGTATTATTTTATTTCCTTGACACATCATTTGTTAGTAGAAACTGTGAAATGCGATGAAGTAATGAACCATCCGTGCATAAATTGAAGATGCCATATTTGGTTTAATCATATATAAAAAAAAATTATCTGCCTTTTTAAAAAATTATTTTGTTATAATTTATCTAATATTTTAAAATTTTAAAGATGTATTAATTATTTTTTCTAATATTACCCCATCTTTGTTGTCTTCATTAAACTTAATAATTACACATATTAATTAACTTTTACAATTTCTTACACATATTTAACAAATTGAGAAAGGATAATTTTAGGATGTCAACTTATATTTTACTTAATTTGAGATTATTTAATAATATCTTTAATTCTTATAAAAAAACTTTAAAAGACAAATAAAAAAGAATGGAAAGAGTAAACAATTTGCATTTTTATTGTTCAGGACATGGTTAGGGAACCCTCATCGAATATTGATCAGAAGAGAAAACTTGGTCATTGTTTGAATCAGCTATTTTTTATGCACAATGTGAATAATTATAAATATGCTTTAAACTAGACAGTAAACATAATATATGTGAAAAATATTAAAATATAACTATATTGGGGATGGTTCTTTTGGTTTTTGAACATGTATCTTCATAAGTATTAATGTGAGACTAACCCTTTGACACAAATAAGAGATAGTTCTGAATTTACAATACATAGGGTTTACAATATTCACTTTTTTTTTCCGTAGTTTCTCATAGATTTAAGATTTAAACGCACAAGATTGGGGGAGAACTTAAAAGTTCAATTATATGTATCTATCTATATTATTATAAAGAGATTTTTCACTTTGGGTTTTAATTTTTTGTTTTTTCAAAATCATTATTAATTACTCATTCAATGATTTAAAGATAAATATAAAATAGACAAAAATAATAAACACTTATGACTATTATTTATTTAAAATTCAAATATAAATATAAAAAATAAAGTTGTGAATACTTTATACTCTCTAATTTTAATTGTCTTCAAGCATTTACTTACTTCTAACTACATAGTTATAATTCAAATCAAACATTCTTCATTTTTATTTATTTCATATCTTAATAAAAAATAAAAGTTCAAATTAACAAGCACGTAATAGTACCGATCAATATGTTAAATATATATATATAAAAAAGTCAGTCTATTAATTTTCTTAACAACAATTATCATATAACATTTTAGTTTAGAAAATACAATATACAAATATTAAGGATAATGCTAATCACACACATTTATACATATATCACCTCATATTTTTATAATATTTATCATTTGATCATAATTAAGCTCTTATCTTATTTTTTATACACTTATACTCTAATTCTATCATATACACATGTATAATAATTATGACCCAAAAAGAAAAACATAAGTAGCAATTTTTCAAATATTAATTTTAAATATAATCTCTATTTAGCCCCACTAGGGAGAAAAGTGGCCCTATAGAGTGGAAATGGACTATTGTTTCTTAGGGATTGTTAATGCAGCCAAAGGAGGCATTGCCTAGAGTAGAGAAATGGTGGTCTATGGACTATGTGTTAATTATTTAGCTAATTTTAATTATTTGCAAAATTTATGATAAATATGTCACATGTGTTTTATTTTATAATAGTTTTGTGATTTTTATAATTTTTGTGGATTTTTTTAAAAAAATATTAATTATTTTTTAATATATTTTTTGAATATTTGTCAAAACTTAACGTCATTCATGTTCACAATTTCACTAACTAATTTTACTTAAAATGTAGACCCTAACTAGCATCATCACTATTTTAAATCAAAATACTTTTTTCTACAAATCCTACTCAAAAAGTAGACTAAAACTACATTTAATTACATAAATTTAAGAACTTGAAACATTGAGGTAAATCGAACCAAATTTATCTTACAAGAAATTTAAAATATTGTGTTTTAGTCTCATCATATCCATAACTTATCTTACAAACTTGTTTTTTCTTAATTTTTCGATATTTTATCAGGGCCTTTTTGTCTAAATTTTAGAAAATCAAACTGTCCATTTGGTACAAAGAAACGAAAGAAGCTATGTTTATTTCATTGGACCATAAAGTCTTAAAACTAGGGGAGTCAAGTCATTTCTTTAAATTATCTAAAAAGCTACCATTCACTATTTAGCTTCTACAACCAGCAAGGGACACAACCTAATTTCTTTAGCTCTCCTGAAGCAATATTTTGTATACTTGGGTTTGGACCACATTAAAAAAATACATTTAATTCATCAAAGTTAACAACATAAATGAAGAGTTGTTTTGTTTTTTACAATATTCTTAATATATCAAAACATCACTTTGTACCAACTTCTTTTTGAGAGATGAAGAAGAATCAAATCTGAGAGTGAAAAATTATTCAATAACAAAATAAGAAGAATCAATAGCTCGAGAGTTGTTTTGTTTCTTTTTTGCTTGTTGAGCGAGAGAGAAGCCATTCCAATAAGAAAGAATCAAACTATTGATCATGCATATGACACCGATTTAAGACACATGTGAAGAAAGTGATTTCTAGGCCTGAATAAACAATTCAAACACACTCCAAACAATCAAACAGCTAAGTATGAGAAGCAATCTTGACAAACAAAGAACAATAAAAGCAACCTAATGACTTATCAACCAAGTATTTAACAAGAAATGACATAATTGTTTTGTGATGTTTCACATCAAGATAACATGAAAGAAAAGGTGTGTGCTAACTTAGTGCAGTACCCTTACATTAAGTTTCCTACTCATTTGAAAAGGTTTTTGATTTAAATTGCCCTACGTTTTATGCTTCAAGAGCATGTTATAATAATGAGATCTTAATATTGTTTATGGCTTGGACTTGGTTGGTCAACATTGCATTGGGTTCAATAAGGAAATTTTTAAAAGAATGTAAGTAATTTCAAAACAACAATTATCTTTTTAATATTATTTATATTATTATTTTTATATAAAAATAATTTGTTGGGACTTAGGAGTATCAAAACAAAGATAAGGCGGACTTTACAAGCCTAGAAATTTAGCATCTACCAATTTGGGGCATTCAAAGAACTTTGGAGTCAAAGGATTTGATTTCTAGAATGCTACATTGAATTGTTATAAGGACATCATCCACTTTACCATTTAGTAAGACGGAAAGATCTTGCATGTACTAACTAGTAGGACAAATTTTCTAGATGTATTTTTCCATTATTCAACTAACGAATGGTTTCAATCTCTTCACTTTGTGAAAGAACCTCTCTAAACAAACTATTAACTATGAACCATACGGAAGCCAAAAATGTTAATTTATCTATTGTTTCCCCAAGAATTAGACTTCCTAATCATCATGTGAAATCAATTGGACAAAAAAAATATCTACAGGGGGCTAGAAAAAAGTTCAGACAATAAAACTCCCATCTTATGTGGAGGAGGCGTCTTTATAAATGATAAACTTGACTGATTAAAGTCAAGATAATTCTTCATTAACATAGTTGCATCAGTAACCCAATATCAGGATGACAACTAGATCCTTCTCTGTCAAATGCTACTTTGACTTTCCACCAAACCAACATCTTACAAGAATTACATATAATATCATACAACTAACATGATTGATGTCATTAATATATTTAAGATGTAACCTTTAATTGATTTGAAAAATAAGTGAATTCAGACTAACATTTATCCAGATACTACTAAGACCACAATGAACTCAAAATGAATAGAAACAAACCACAACATGGCAATCTCACATTGATGAGCAATCCATTATTTTAAAATTGAGATTCATGCAACCAAAGAGGTAAATTATACAACCTTGATTTAATTGGGACCCTTGAGGAACTACATTGATATAATTATTTCCACGTGGGACAGTCAAAATGGCATCATGTCCATCATCATAACTTATCTCAAGATATAATAAGGAAAATAAAAGGAATTTTGCTCACTTATCTACTAGCTAGTAGTATTTATGTTTCAACAATAAAATTTCGATATTATGATAGGAGGAATCATATTTATATATATATATATATATATATATATATATATATAATATATATATATATATATATATATATATTATATAAATATAAGGTTTAGTCACTTCTTGTATAGCAAAATTAGGCACCAAAAGTGTCACCAAGCTTACCAACACCATTTTAGTGGATAGACCGTCTCTAAAATATCTCAAAAATGTTGATTATTTTAATCGAATATTTTTCAAACACACAAACTTCATCACAAACACCAAATCACCAAGCTCACTCAAATCCAACACCATTAAATCATCAATAAACCCAATACTAAAACACCAAAACAGAGAACCAAACTCAAAACTCAAAACCCAACCAAAATCCCCATCATAAAAGCAATAATTTAATTAATAATAATAATAATAATAATAAAACAGAATAGAGGAGAAAGGAAGGGGAAGAAACCTTGGGAGTCGGCAGAGCGGTGGCGCTGTGGTGGTGAGGAGATTTGACCGTAGAATGGTGCAAGAACGCAACGACGCCGGAGGCCGAGGAGAAACGCAATGCAAGGCGTTGCGGCGTGTTAAAATCGAGAGAGTCACGGGGAGAGAAAGGTCGCAGTGTGGCTTTTAGAGAGTGAAATTAAGTTCTTCGATGGCTTTTTGGGAGATAGGAAAAACTTCAATTTTTCCCTGGGAAAATAAAAAAAAGTGTGGGAGATAAGAAAAAAAAAGAGGGAGGAGAAAAGCGTGGCGCGCACGATGATGAGCCGATTTTCATTTGTTTCGATTCATCGAAACCGAAGCAAAAAAAATGTGGCT
Organism: Ormosia emarginata; assembly: GCA_029884605.1. NCBI lineage: Eukaryota > Viridiplantae > Streptophyta > Magnoliopsida > Fabales > Fabaceae > Ormosia > Ormosia emarginata. The sequence goes on from JAQQTP010000080.1 coordinate 11,242,031, forward strand.
AAACACCGATTTTTTTGTAGTGATTGTTAATGCAACCAAAGGGAAGCATTGCCTAAAGCATAGAAATGGTGGTCGCCCGAATATGTGTAACATTCTGAAAATTATTTGTTTTATGATAAATAATTATTTTATAATATTTATGATTTTTGTAAATTTTTATAGATTTTTCTGGAAACGTTAATTATTTTAATATATTTTTCGATTTGTGTGCACATTGAATGGAGTCAGGAAAATAAAATATTTTCCATGAGGTCGAAAAACCTTAGACTATGAAAATGTCAACGGGGGATCTTACTAAACTCGAGGCTGGACATAATTTACGAAATTTTTATTTTTTGAAATTTTATCTGATAAATAAAATCGCAGTATGCTTTATTATCCGTTGGATAATAAAATACTGATTTTGTTAATTATAACTTTTGTTCATTGAATAATAATATGTAATAAAATGCTTATCATCTTTTTTAGAATATCTACTTTATGTCACATCACTTTGACTTCTTTTTCCACCAAGCTTCAAGCACTAGAGGAGGAAGCTTCACTCTCTCTCCTCCTTTGGCACACTCCATAGAAATGAAGGGGAAAGTGACACAAATTGTCACCATTTCCACTAAAATCACTCATTCACTTTTTACTCCTAAAACTTTCAAAACTTTTCTATCACTTTTTCTCTCTACTATTTCTCTTCACTCACTTTTTCTCTCACATTTTATTCTTCCTTCTTCCTCCTCTATCTTCCACGGCTACACCCCTCCTTTTCCTCTCCATGAATGTTTGATTTCAAGCAACCACTTTGCTTGAACCCACATTTCCTTTGAAGCTTTTTATTTCTTGTTGGAACCACCTTCAAGAACTCAACTTTTCATCTCTATTCTCTCTTTTCTTCCACGGCCAAGACACCCGCTTTTGGTCATCCACATTTTCTTGCTCAACCAACCTTGTTTCTTACATCTCCTTATTATCTTAAACATTTTCTCTTTTGTAATCATCACCTAAATCTACCATTTTCATCTTCTTCCATAAAGTTCTAAAATTTGAAGCTTTGAGGTAAAGTTCATGACTTTTTATTTTTTCTCTTCTCTTTTTCGTGATCCTTGGTCACTTTGGTGATCAAGGATTCTTCTTTTAAGTTTTGGTTGGTGATTATGTGAGTTTGACCATCTTAAGGTTTTGGTGGAGGAGTTGGATGAATTTCAAGAGCTTAAAGGAGCTTCCTTTTTATCTTCTCTTGAAGTAATAGGGAGATTAACCTCATCAACTAAACATGGTGGTGAGAAAATGGAAGATTTGTGTTTGTAAGTGAAGAATTCATGTGAGGATTTCCTTCACTTGATTGTGTGGTTATGGTTCGTGTTTACTTGTTGAATATGTGCTTATTTGCTATTATATGAATTTGATTTTGTATGATTTATACTTATATGCTTAGTTATGCTCTATTATGATTTATGCATGGATTTGCTATAATGTGATTTGATAATTGAAGTATGATATGTGTTTGGAATCTTGTTGTTGGAGGATGAAAATTTAGAGGTCTAAGGGTCATGAGGCTCACGGCCATTAAGCCCATTTTGGGGTAATCCAAGTCAAAAATATTTTATAAATTATGAATTTAGTTGATTGGGTAATAAGGATATGAATCAAAGATTTTTAAGTGCGGAAAGGAAATGAATGTGATTTTATTAATTGGAAAGAATGTATTTTTATCATAGGTCATAAAGAATGAATTTGGAAGATGATGTTAAGTTTAAAGTATTTTGTTTAAAAAGGATTTCTAGAGGAGTATGGAAATGTATAACTTTTATTGAATAAATAATGATTTTGTAATAGAAATGGAAAAATGAGTTTTAAAGGTGATTAGAGATTCAAAGTATTTTACTTAAGGAGAATGGAACAAAGTTTTATTATTAGATAACAGTATTTTAATTAAGATGATGGAGGATAAGTTTTAAAAGTGATTTAGGACTCAAGGTATTCTATTTAAGAGGATTTTAATAAAGGTAATGGAAGTAGTTTTTAGTAAATTAATATAATACAGATTTTTAGGAAAAACATTGGAAAACTTTTACGCGATTATGAAAATAATAGTTTGTTATCGAGCTGACGTATTGGACCCAATTTTGTTAAAAATATGGTTTATGGTCTGTGGTGGCTTAGATTCTGCATTGAATTATTGTGCATTGAACACTATCATACGTTGAACATTCTACATTGTTCTGTTGTCGTGCCGATATGTTGGACCTAGGTGGATCAGTGTTATTATGTAATTGCACAAGCGGTTATGTAATATCATTGATATTAGTGGCATCAGACAATTGTATGAGTGGTTGTCTTAATATCATTGGGAACAGTACAATAGTAGCTTGAGTTATGCATTGAGTTATCATGTATTGAACATCATATAGTCTGTGTTTGTATGACTTTTATTGCTAAGGAGTGAATGAGAATCGAATAGTGAGATCTATGATGGATCTTAGGGGACCGTAAGGCACAATGATTCACAGTGATAATTGTTCACCTTATACACCTCTGACCATGATGAACTGTTGCAACGCATTACGCGCCCGACAACACTATCTATTTTCATGGTCTGGCATAGATTGTCATTGAGGGTGACAGATCTTCTGGAACGTTCATCTCTAAATTTGAATATTAGCTCAATGGAGTAGGAACTGGTTCAGTATGTATACACATGGTCAGTACACATATTGTTGTGGCATGGTCAACATACATATTGTGGTGGTATAGTCATTACATACCTATTGTGGATATCTGTTGTTATAGTGTTGTAAATGTTTATATTATTGTGGGATATGTTTTCTGATGATATTTATGAAATTGATAACTTGAATATATCTGCAATAACTGTATGTATAGAATGACTTTATCAATTGTATCATTTTCTTCGCTGCAATTTTGGTATGCGATGCAGGAGATCTCACCTCTTTGTTGTATTGTTTTGAGTTAAAATTATGTTGAAGAAGATTATGAAGGAAGACGATGTTGAATTGTCTGGATTTTACTAAATTGACTTTCGATTGCAGTGATGACGTCTCGATGAGATTTCTTTGGCTACGTGTGGGTACAATTTCATGGAGGCATTGATGCCTGACGTGTCGACCGTGACACCGAGCGCTTCGTGTATAGTGGGGAGGTGACTCTGCTTAGGAGTAGTACCTACCTTGGGGTTACTACTTTCACCTTAAATGCTTTTGTGCATGTGAAGTTTTCTATTCCCATTAGAGACCTGTGGGGTAATCGGCATCACACCCCTAGAGAAGATTCTATGGAGTCGACTGCTCGGACTCTTATTCATTGTGACGTGCCTCGATTGGGAAATTTGCCCGTTCTGGCTCCAGAGGAAGATCAAGTTGGGGAGATTACCCTTCAGGTGTTTGGGCTTGGACCGGGTTGAATTTTTATATGGTAGTTGTGCACATCTTCTGTTGTTTGAATATGTAAGTAGTATATTTTGTATTAATAATACTTTATGTTATGGATATATATGTATTTATGGAATGTATTTTCCTTCGACAGTTTTGTTTTAAGAGTTATGTACTAAATATACTTCATTCATGACTCATATTTTCTATATATGCACAGTGATTAAATTTGTAAAACTTGTTGTTGAGTTATAGCACGCCTAAATTTAGTTACTGTAGCATAATAACAATTATGATGTAGTTGTTAAATCTAGGGGTGTCACAGTATACATGTAAATATGTGATCATGATGGCCAACCAATACTCTATTAATTAAATTAAACAAACTATATAGACCATATCGACCTCTTTGAACTTGGCCCACTTATAAGCTTGGCCAAGCATGATATAGCCGACCATGTTCTTGGCTAGATCGACCTTTCTCAATCCATTAACAAGCCATGTTAATCACAATATGGCTGCTAAAGATGAGGTATAATGAACCTTGTTGGGCTGACTAACCAATCACTGGTTCTAGACCTTGGCCCAACCTATTTCGTTAAGTCAAACTAAACTGACCCGGGCCAATCCGAATCAACTCGATTGAGGTCACATCAGGTGGACCTGGCCTACCCAAACTCGAATGTATAACTTAACTAGCAATTCACACATGTTGAACCAAGGACGACAGGTCAGTACCTTGATGACCAGGCGTAACGCACACCTAATGTCTGAATTTCTTAATTTCCTCACAATAGGCAAGCGTTGGGGAAGTAGCCTCGGGAGCCCTTTTTATACTAGCCTAGCCTCCTAAGTCAGGCATGTTCCACTTTTTTCCTAGACATTACACCCAACTACTCTAGCAGCCTGACCAAGCTTTTTTACTTTGTCAGCCTAAGTTCCCAGGTAGTCCGCACTACTGCCTTCCTCATAGGCCTCTTGTAAGCCTTTCCTGGTCCTCTAACTTAGGTCTCAGAGTTACGACGAAACATCTGGTGTCCATTGTAGGGAGAGGTAAAACTTTCCTACCCCATAACCTATAGAAAACAACCAGCCCAAGCAACCGTGGTGACAACTAGGAGCAACGTCAACAATGAGACAATAAACCTCGAAAAACCCCAATCTACCAATAATAACAATCTAACCATTGAAACCCTTCTTCAAGCCATTTGAGATATCCAAGATCAAAATCAATGTATGCAGAGCAGAATGGAACATATAACAAACAGATAGACCCAGCGTGTTCCAGAAAATGAAGGTGAAAGTAACCAACAGAACATACAGAAGCTTGTACGAAATGCATCGGCCAGAAAATGCCTTTCATTAGGCTGACCACCCACCACTAGCAATTAACCACCCATTTTTCAAGTTTATCATGATGATTCCACTCCCTGCAGGCGAAAAGACTGATCCCCAAGAACACCTAACCATGTTTAACTCGATGATGTTGTTGAATAAGGGAATAGATCCAATAAAATGCAAAGCTTTTCTGACCACTTTGAGGAAATCGACCATGTTATGGTTTTTAACTCCAGAGGTAGGATTAATAAATGATTTTTCAAAGTTGTCCAATAGATTTCTGACCTATTTCGTGACCAATCGAGTACATCAAAAGACCTTGGCCAACTTGATTAATCTGAAGCAAAGAGCAAACAAATCTTTGAAAGAATTCATGAGGTGGTTTAATGAAGAGACAATTCAAATTTGAGACCTCAACCCTACTGTGTATTACATACCATCATGGCCGAGATGAGGCTAAGCCCCTTTGCTAACTCGCTGGCCAAATGGCCACCCAGCGATCTCAACGAGTAGATAATAAGGTCAATGAGATACATAAAGATTGTGGAGGTCACATCAAGAAGGCAACAAATGAACCAAACAAAACAAAGAATTGGAGCTTCATGAACCCCAAGGTTATGTAGGAAGGGACAATATATCTCCCCAATTGATCTTGCTTCCAAGGTTTAATGCTTATACATCATTGAACACTTAGAGATGGTGGATCTTCAAGGAAGTGTTCAACTTTAGGATCATCAAAATTTCTCAAAATATAGTACAACAAAAAGTCAGGTCGAACGTAGCCGTTAGCAAAAACTGTGATTACCACAAGACATATGGTCACACGACAGAGGAGTGCATAATACTCAAGGATAAGATGCAATAGTAATCAAGCAGGGCCACCTCAAAAAATATTTCTACAGAATAAGGAGCAGGAGTAGGGAGCCTTAAGAAAAAGAGGATGGATAGAAAACAAGTCCAAACCCAAACGTCAAGGGAACGGTTGTTGCCTGAACAACCTAGAGAGGGTAAGTAAGCAACTATAAGTCCTCCCCAGAATATAGAATGCATCCACCTTTCGAAAGTACTATAGTTAAGCTTTGTTTCTTCATTGTATTTTGATTTTGCTTTAGTTTTTCTTTGTATTTTGAAAATTGTATCAATACGGGGATGATGTACTTTTTTTTCCTTCATCAGGATTTATTCCATTGGGTTTTACCTTGTAAGGTTTTAACGAAGCATGTCCAAATGTCCTAACAAAGTACTAATAAATTCATAATTATGTACATGTTATATTTTTTGAACACCTCAAATTAGAGGAAAAAGACCTCGAATTAGAGGTAGAAGACCTCCGATTAGAGGAATAAGGCCTCAGATTAGAGGCAGAAGACCTCATATTTGAGGGAAAATACCTTGGATTAAAGGTAAAAGACCTTGGATTAGAGGAATAAAGCCTTAAATTAAGGGTAAAAGACCTCAAATTAGAGGGAAAAAGACCTCAAATTAGATACAGAAAACCTCATATTAGTGGTGGAAGACCTCAGATTAGAGGAAAAAGACCTCGGATTCGAGGTAGAAGACCTTGGATTAGAGGAATAAGAGCTCGAATTAGAAGCAGAAGAGCTCATATTAGAGGAAAAAGACCTCATATTATAGTTAGAAGACCTTAGATTATATGAGAATAACCTTGAATTACAGGAAAATATAACCCCTAATTAAATAGGGAATAACCTCGGATTAGAGGGGAACATCCTATATTTTGGGAAACATAGGTATGAGAGACCTCAGTTTCTGAGAGGGAAATACAAGCACAAAGACCTCAATTTCTAAGAGAAATTGCCTAAGTCAAGGGAAGTGCAGGCATGAAGAACTAAAAAAAATTCGAGATTAAAACAAGCCTTAGAAAAGTCCAAGAAACTATAACTCGTTATGATAACAAGCCTTGAAAAATTGAGTATTTCCTTGTCTCAATAAAGTTGGTATTTTTGAGTTATACTCTAAAATATGTTCAAAACAAAAAAAAACAAAGTATTAACTAAAGAGATAATAAAAACTCAAATTGTTGAGATTAAAATCGGATCACTTCACCACTTAACTCAGGAGGTTACTTAGGGACGAAGCAAGAAAATTATGACAAATTCGAAAAAGCTTGGTCGTTCACCTTGTGATTACCCGAGATAGGGGACTGTGAACTGTCTAAATCCAATAAGCTCGAATAAGTATAATCATCACTAATATAAGCTCGGACTATCATAACCGATTGCCCAAGTTAAAGGGCTATGGACCGTATTAATTTGGTCACCCCAACGTAACCCAAGAAACTCAAACATAGCTCAACCCATTGCAAGCAAAGACCCAAGTTAGGGGGCTGTGGATCAGATGAACCAAATTAGCTCAGGTAATTGCATCCAGGTCCGCCCAACCAACTTGGCTCGACCCAACCAACTCGATCCAAACCAGGCTAGGCTACTAACTCAGTCCAAGTTGGTCCAACCAACTCAGTCCATACCATGTCGGCCTAAACTAACTCTGCCCAAACCAGGTCGTCTCAACCTACTAGGTCTAAACGAGGTCAGCCTAAACTAACTTGGCCCATCTAGGTCGGCCCAACCAACTTTGCCCAAACCAAGTCGGCTCAACTAACTCGGCCTAAACTAGGTCGGGCTAAACTAGGTTAGACCAACCATCTTGGCCCAATTAACCAAGGATTATGACGATAACGGTCTAATACCTCGTTAAAGCAAAGAATCTGACCAGGATCAATGACAGTCATTGTCAGCACCTATTAGCACCTGCTATGTGGCGAGAGTGTATTTTTTTTTACAAATGAAGTACTCACGAATTGAAACCCATACTAAACAAAATTGGGCTTATTTCCGAGTTACTTGGCCCACTGTCAAGCTTGGCTAGCCACACTTTAGCTGCCCAAGCTAGGGAACTGTGCACTATACCAGGTCCTTTATATAATTGGCCCACTATCAAGCTTGGTCAGCCATACTTTGGCTGCCCAAGCTGGGGGACTGTGGACCATATCGACTATTTTGAACTTAGTTCACTTATAAGCTTGGTCAAGCATGATCTGTCCGACCATGTTGTTGGCTGGACTAACCTTTCTCGATCCATTAACAAGCCCTACTAATCGCGATATGACCATTAAAGATGAGGAGTAACAAACCTTGTTGGGTCGACCAACCAATCATTGGTTTTAGACCTTGGCCCAACCTATTTCGATAATTTGGATTGAACTGACCCGGGCTCTTCGGGTCAACCCAATAGAGGTCACATCAAGTGAACCTGGCCTACCCAGACTCGAATGGATAACTCAAGTGGAAATTCGCACGAGCTCAACCAAGGATGACCAGTCATTGACAGGTCAGTGCCTTGATGACTAGGCATAATGCACTCTCAACTTCTAAATTTCTTAATTGCCTCATGACAGGCAAGCACCGGGGAAGTAGCCTCAAGAGTCCTTTTTGTACTAGTCTGGCCTCCTAAGCCAGGCATGTTTTACTTTTTACCTAGACATTATACCAAACTACCCTAGCAGTCTCACTAAACATTTTTGCCCTATCAGCCTAGGTCCTAGGCAGTTCACGCCGCCACCTTCCTCATAAGCCTCCAATAAGCCTTTCTTAATCCTTTGACCTAGGTCTCGGAGTCAGGATAGAACACTATGATAATAAATATATTAGTATAATAATACTTACATAAATAAATCAGTCATAAAACCCTTACAAAATCTCTTATTAGTTATTAAATAAAGCTTACAAATCATGATTAATATGATTATGATAGACGATACAATTTGCATGGATTGTTTTTCGACCAAGTTGATTATGCAATGTACACTTTTAAAAATGAGAAAAATTCCTCTAAAAGGTAATATTTTTAAATTATTTACTTTTATATTATTTAATAAATTAAATTTATAAAATATTTTATTAAATTTAAAATAAATACATATTTAATTATTTATTTATTTATTTTATCTAAATTTAATTTAATTATTTACTTTGAAGAGAATCTCATTTTATATGTAACTTTTCTAAAAGCATATCCTTTTTCGGTATGTTGGTGCCGCATTGTCTCATCGGTCACCCTCACTCATACATGTTGGAACTTGGAACTCTTTCATTCGCCGCGACACATAAAATTCGCACCAATTCCCTAAATAAGTGACACCTGCATGATTGTAATTGAAGAATCCTCATGGCTTTCCCTTAACAATAACATTCGATTTGTTACTTTGAATTCATTCATGGAATAAACTCAATTTCACAATTGTTTGGAAATTATTATGCTACTTATTTATTATTATTATTTAATTTAATTATCAATATTTATTTATTATTAATTATATTTAATATTATTTTAAATTAGTAATTAGAAAATTTTGTAAATCAAATTTAGACTTAAAAGATAAAATCAAGAGTAAAAAACTGTCCTTTTGGTTCATTTTTCTGGTTAATTATATTTTTAGTCTCCTTAGTTTTATTAAATTGTTACTTTGATTGGTCTTCTAACTATAAAGAATAGTTTTGTGTGCTTTCAAACTTTAATAAAAAACACATGTGAGGTCTGAATACTCACATCTATATTATATGTTATCGGATATATTTAATGTATAGGTTACAGTCATGATCATGATCCCATTCTAAGCTTTAATAGCTAGATTTAACTTCACAGAGAAACACTATTAGAAATTTGAGATTTAAAAATCAATTTATTTTAATCTTTATAGAAATTTATTAAAAAATAAAATAAAATTTATTATTGAAATAAAATTGATCTTTAAATTAGTTTTAAATTTTTTAAATACCAAAATTATGTTATAATAAAATTAAAAATAAAAATAAAAATATATTTTATTATTAAAACCCAATATTTCTTTTTAAATAAAAAAATTAAAAAATAAAATAAATCGATAGAGACCTCAAATTCAATCTCTAAAAAATTCTAAAAAAAATTAAAAATCGATATCTCTGTCTCTAACCGGATTTGCTCCAACACTGAACAATCGTTGATCCTCGAACAGCAGCTCGAACCAGACTGGCGATGCCGCGAACAATCGTCGCATCCGACTCCCACCCTGAATCTACTCCAACTGCATTCATCGCATCTGACACAGCCATCCATCCGCACCTCTGACCGCCGTTCGAACCAGACCAGTGACACCGAACCGCCGCCGATTGGCCAAATCCTCCACTCCCTATATTGTAACTTTGTCCCATCCAAATGATGCATGTGATGTGAGTGTGTGGGAGAGACACAGAGACAGAGTCACAAAGACAGAGAGAAAAAGACATAGGGGCAAGTGGAGAAGATCAAGAAGGGGTCATGGCTGGGGACTTTTTCTGGTCGTACATCGACGAGCTCCAGTGTGTGCATATTAGTTAATGATTTGCAGTCAGTGACGTTATCAACTCCTTTAGATATGCAAGACTCAAATCGAATCAAATTAGAAAGTTACGAAGGTTTCTCTCATGTTTTTTCTTCCAATTCATCCCAAGTAACGAATGATATTATTTCTCTCTTTTGTTACTTTTACCTTATTGGTTTGATATTAGGTATTCATAGCTGACAATGTGATATTTGTGAATTTACATGGAAATTTCTGTTTGAAGTGTATGAGAGAATGGTGAAACCTATGGTGGAGGAGTTTCTTAGGGGTAGAAGTGGAACATTGGCTGCACTGGGGCCTAGTGGGTCCAGGAAAACTCATACCGTGTTTGGGTGCCCAATGGATCCTGCAATGGTACCTCTTGCCCTCCGCTATATTTTCAAGGAGACTGAGCCACATAGCAAACAGGCATCTGGGTATTCTTGTGTATTCCAAATCATTTGTAGATAAATATATAAGCTACACAGGCATTTAGTGTGTTCGGTTCGGTTCGGTTTGTATGCATTATATTAGTTCAATTATTATTAGGGCAAACTCAAACATGACAGCATATTGACAAGCTTTGGAAAATTATTTGCAACTATTCTTGAACTTGTATGTTGTTTAATTGAATAAAATATCATTTTCGTCCTGTGGTGCAACTCCCAGATCCTTTCACATGTCAATATTTGAGATATATTCTAAACGGGATAAAGTAGAGAAACTGTTGGATTTATTACCAGATGGTGGTGAACTAAGCATGCAACAATCGACCATTAAAGGCCTGCAAGAGGTTTATAGCTACATCTCTTTAACATTGCATTGTTTTATTTCCCCCGATGTGTATGATATGGTTGGTGATAATAATTTTTATATTTATTGCATTTGTGTGAACAGGTTCTCATCCCTAATACTGAAAAGGCAGAATCCTTAATAGCACAAGTAGCTTTAAAACGTGCAACTGCAATGACAAAGACCCACAGTCAGTCAAGGTAGAATGTAAAACAGGAATTTAGGAATGTTTCTCCCTTCCCTCAAAATAAAATGCTTTTGTTGTTGGCTACGTGTTTCTTCAAGTGGAAAGCTTAAAATATTTTGATAATAGGGAGAGGTTGTTTGTACTATGCAGTGGGTTCTTTCATTTAAGGATATCTCTAGTAATAAGCTAAGTAGCAAGCTTGTGCCATGGTGGAAATATTTCTAACAATTTTTAATAGTTGCTTTAGCATGCATTGCAATCAAATGTTCTGTTCTAGCCCTGAAGGCTATATTATAGTTGGTTTGCTACTAATAGAAGTTTGATTTCATCCAAAAATGGAAAGTAAAGAAAGGGGAAAATAGAAGAAAAAAATTGACCATGAAGTAAGTGCAGCTATGGATTTATTGTAAATAAATCTACACGAGTGGTTACTAGTGTTGTTAAATTTTTGTTGCAGTGATTACACGTTTTCAAATTGAAATTTGACTTTTTAGTAGCTTTCTTTAAGATTATACAACCAACCACTTTATGATTATTGTTTGATTTCTTCTTCTTTGTACTTGTAGTCGATCACATTGTATCATTAACATTAGTGATCGCAATGTTCCCCAAACATGTAAAGGAGTGGTCAATCCTAAGTCAAATAGTGTTGCTTTGACTATCATTGACCTTGCTGGAGCTGAAAGAGAAAAGAGAACAGGGAATCAGGTTCACTCCTTTTTTTTCCCCAAACTATTATGAGCAAATAGAATTGATTTTGAGCATTGTGTTGTTTTGAACTTTAGGATAGAATCTAAATATTATCTCTTAAATGTCATATCATTTACCTGCTTTGTTTGTCTACTGTAAAACATATATATTCTGAAAAGTAGGTCTTTTTGATGGCCTGCTGATAGAGTAGTTCAAAAGTTTTTACCTAGCTTGAAGTATGTCTTCCTTACTCTATGTTCCTGAGCTTCCCTGTTATTGTTTTGTGTTTGCTTTTTATTAGCTACCAAGCAAAGATGAGTGAATGTGTCAGTCCATAATGTCAGCTTGTGAATTTGTTTTCTGACCTTAAAGGGGAAATATGATGAGTTAGGCAAAATGTTTTGAGGAGAAAGCACCTCTCCAAGCCAAATCATTTGGGCCACTAAACCCTGCTTCTTACATATCCTTATGACACTACAAGTGCAAAAGAAGCTCACAGGTTGTGGACCAGTTTCAGTTGTTTTGGGAATATAGGCCCTTATTGTTGGCTTTCTCTCAGTACACTTTTTCAAGTTATGTCAGATCACTGATTGGAATAGTAAGGAGAATCAGTGTTTTGATTGTCAATAACTAAATGCATGTATAACTCAACTTTTATTATTTCTACTGGTTTGTAAGAGTTTACTTAGTTTTTTCCTCACTCTACCAATTTTTACAACCTATGAGCTTCATTGCCTTTTTCAATTTTTACAATCTTGTCATTTTCTTTAACAGGTTGAGGAACTTCAGAATCAAATGGATAAAAACCACGATATTGGATGAGCTTAACTGCCCTTTACTTGTGTGAGTTGTGTCATTCGTTGATGGTGATGTCAATTATATCACATGAAACCAAACTAATCTAATTATTTTCATATATAACTCTTATCTTTTAGATTTTGATTATGACACTTTGTAAATGTGAGTTTTCTTTTTCTTTTCATAGGAATCAAACCTATGATCTCTACCTTAACCCCAACTTTTCCTTGCCATTTGAGCTATGCCCAAGTGGCTGGTTTAGTGATTCTTTATTATTGGAAGATAATCTTTGTAAATGATCTTTTTTCTTTGCCTTGCCAAAATTGATTGATGGGTCGGATCGAAGGAATAAATTCTTTTTCATTTTAACTGTAATTTTTGTATTTGTCAATTTGTTTTATTTCTCAGAAGGAAAACTTGTATTAAAAGCCTTCAGTTAATTGGTAAACGACTGATATATGGTGCTTGACATACTTAATTTGCAATTCAAATTATGTTCATTGTGGTTCTTGTTCACCACTATGGCTGGCTAGCCTTTCTTCACTTCATTATGAACATAGATGAACTCGTAAATGTGTCTAGATAATCCAAACGGTGTTACTGTTTTCAACCATCATATCTTTTGAATATGCAGGTAAGCTAGAGATGTTAAAGCCATCAAAAAAAGGCTGGATAGCAAACATCCCAATACTCAAGTTCATGCTGTCATGGTGAGTATAATGACTTTGTCATGAATTTACTTGTTCATAATTTTATGTAATACAAGTGGTTGTTTGGGGAATTGGTATTACTTTTTTGGTCAATACTAGTTTGTTATATATCTTATGAATGCCAATACTAAAGCCAAAGCCAATTATAACATTGTTTTCTGCTTTTTTATAGAGTTTTGGAGTGCAGTTTCCTCAAAGGGCTCAAGTGGTCCAATCAAATCATCTTAGTTCACAACCTAGTAGGACTAGTAATGTACTAAACAGGGAGTAGGCCTCACCTAGACTTGACGCGGTTGCTCAGCAAGAAGAGTCTTAGACTCCCTAAATAAAGTATCCCTCCTTCCTATTCCCATGTTTGGTTCCAAAAAAATAACAGGTATTTGTATTTTGTGATTTTATTATTAAGTGGTATTTCTTCAAAGATATGTACATAATATTAGGATAGGGATTTGAAATGTATTTTATATGGATGAAGAAGATTCTATACATCTGTAAATATTTTATTCCTTAGGCATGGTGTGTGTTAATGTCTTTGAAATTTTGTTCTTGCAGATTTCTGGAGTTGTTCTGCTTCAGCTTAGCATTGCTACTTTACTCCGCGATGCAGGTTGGCTGAAGATATTTCTAGTAGCCTACCTTTTTAGCTCTTTTCTCAACCACATGGATATCTATGAGCTCAGTCACAATCTTGCCTTCTCATTAACTCCAATCTATAACTGTTGGCTAGGGATTTTTGCTAACCTCCCTATAGGTGTACCCGTGTCTATATGGAGTTTTTATGATTAGAGTTTAGTTTATGTTGTATTCAACTTTCCTACATTTGAAATGTTGTAGTAATGAGATATTGTAGACAATGCTTAGTTTAGTTTATTCTAGAATGTCTTGATGTTTAAATGAAATATTCTAAAGACAGAATTAGTTTAGTTTACGTTATTTTTTATTTACGTGTTTGGTTATTAATGAGATTATTGATTGTTGTTTATTAGATGTTTTAAAAATTTGGATTTTAATAAATGTAAAAAAAATTATAAATTCATATAACAAATTAAGGATCGAATTAGGGCCGAATAATATATATATATATATATATATATATATATATATATATAAAATTAGCGACCGATTTCATAATATGTAAACTTTCATAACCGATTTAGAGACCGATTTAGAGACCAATAAATCAATCTCTAGTTTAGAGACCGATTTAGTGACTAATTTTATAAATATATAATATATTCAGAGTTTTAGATACTGATTTAGAGATCAATAAATTAGTCTCTAGTTTAAAGACTAATTTAGAGAGATCTACTAGTTTAGAGAGATCAAGTTAGCGATCAATTTTATAAAATATATAATATATTCATGTTTTAGAGACCGATTTAAAGACTGATTTAGAGACAAAAAAATTAATCTCGAAAAAATTGATTTTTAAAACGGACTCTAATGTATTTTTTTGAAATATAATTGATTAATATTTGACCGAAAATTAATGATCGATTTAGAGAATGAAAAAGTCGGTCTCTTTAAAATCAGTCTCTAATATTTAGCGAGGAGGCTTTTAGAGACTGATTTAAATCGGTCTCTAACTATTTTAAAAAATAATTTTCTTGATTTAGAGATCAATTTTTCGGTCTTTAAAACTCAAATTTCTAGTAGTGAAAGATATTAATACAAAACACAATTAGTAGAGCTTTGACATTTAGGAAAAGGAAATTTGGAATCTTAAGAATAAGATAGAGAAGAAAGGAAGGAAAATATAAAGTAAATGATAAAAAATTAATATTTACATGTTAAAATTCTTCCATCATTTTTATACTTTATTTGTTTGGAAAAATAAAGGTAAAGATAAAATATATTAAAATATATATTCTTCTTATTTTATTATTTAAAAAAGAAACAATGTAAGAATAATAATATAAATTTTTTGATATGTAAATATATTGTTATAGTATATTCATGTTAGTTAGGATATTTTGCTTAGTTACTAGGTAGTTATCAGTTATTACTATTTTACATTGTATATAAGTCATATACTATTTTACATTATATATAAGTCATATTCTTAACTTGTGATTCTTACTTTCCTTCATTCAGTAAATTCAGTTTCTTATTTTCTCTCAACTTTCTCAACTTTCCATTCTTCCCACTACGTCTTTCAACATAATGTTAGAGCAATATCACCCTCCTTGAGTTTCTTCCACTGCATTGAGTTCTCATTGAACTCAACTTTTCTTTCATTTTTTTTTCATTTCTCTCTCACTAAACACTCCTTAGTCTTCTTTCTCTTATGGACTATATCCTTTTTCTCATAAAATCAAGATTTTCTTTTCAAAATTTCCTTCATTTTATCTCTATTTCTCTCTCTTTACTTATCTCGTTTACCTCTCAAAATCAATGCTTTCTTTCATATTCTTTCCTTTGCTTTTCTACTTCAACACCATTTCTCTCTTTTTAGATCTTTGATTCTTAATTTGAATCAATCTTTCATTTTTCATTTGATTTCTAAAAATTTGTGCAAGATAAGCCTTTTGTTCATTCAGCTGATTCACTTTTTCTCATAAAAAAAAATCTACATTTCATATCAATTACAACAACATGATTCATTCATCATTGTCTTGCTGAAACATCTATATTTTCAATTCCATTCATAAATCATCAGTTTTAGAATACTAGAGCTTCAATTTAGGTCTAGAAGATGATATGAAGCTTACTTTTTGCTGCGGTGTGATTTTTGGTTCATGGGAGAGATTTGTTGTTGAAGGTGGTTGTGAACGTAGTAACAATGATGAGTGTCAATCAAGTCTGTTTTGTTCTCTGATCAACGATCAATGCTGTTTCTACATCTCATTCTTTTCTTTGACAGTGAACGCTATGGTGTGATGGTGTTCATCTTCTTGTCGCTGCTTTGGTTCTAGTGCGATCTTATTCTTCCTGTTCAATGCTTTGTGTGGTGGTGAGGCATTGTTGTTGGGGTTTCTCAGTTCTTGCGCTTCTTGACCAAATTTGTTCACTGGTTTTGACACTATTGTTTTCCAGCGTGCCTGTGGTGGTTTTATCCCTCCAATGTTTCCAGCCACGATGTTGCTACTGGTTATTCCGGCAAAGGTGGCAATGCCAGAAATTTTTGACTTCATTGATTTTGCTCTTGCATCGGCGTTCTGAGTGGATCTTGATGCAATTGATCTCGTTTTTCAGCGTGTTTCAGGTGATGTGTGAGATCGTTTCTTCGTTATTCATTGTCTTTGCTGGTATGGTGCGAGATATGAGCGGTCATCTTCTCCAATGTTCTAGTTGATTTCCTGCAAGGTATATGGTGCGAAGATTTTACAAATCCAATTTTTTAGGTTCTAGATTTGTTCTTGTTCAATGCATAAACTGTTTGTTGATATGTCTCATCGAGAAAGACTTAGTTTTCTTCAATTTTTGTTCTAAGTTGGTTGAAGCATTACAGCCCTTTGATTTCGATTTCGGTGGCTGGGTTCTAGTTCATGTTGTTTGGAGTATAGTTGTGATTAGTACAGTTGGTTTCACCAAGTTTCAGATAATTCTTTGTTGCCAAGTTTATGGTTTAACTATGGTTAATTCAAGTACTCTTTGATTCAGTTTGTTGTTGAAGATTGATTTAGCCTCGAAGTGACTTTGATTTGCTTTTGCCTTGGGTGGTTAAGCTTGAAGATGAGCTTCTGCCCTTGGTGGTTAAGCTTCGCCTAATATGGCTTTGATTTTGCTTCTACTAAGTGGTTAAGCATTGAAGTTAGCTTCTGCTTGAGTGGTTAGTTTTTTTTTTTTTGTCTTTGACTGGTATTATTGATGATGGATTCCAAAATTGGGATTTCTTGATGTTTGGAGGCTCATAGTATCCAAATTTTGAGTGACTTTTGACCAATGTTATTCTGGCGAGTTAACTCTTTTCAGATACAGTTTCATCTTTACTTAGGATGAGTGTCGTGGAGATGCCAAAAATAGAGCTTTGGACCTCAACCGTCACCAACGTTTGAGATTTTTCATATTTTCCTTTGTTAGCCGATGTGATTATGGCATACTTGTATTTTGCGATTAGTTTCCTTTGTATTTTGCTTGCTCAGTAGCATTGTACTATTGATCTCAAGTCGAAAATGCTAGTATACATCCTCTAGCTTGTGGGGGGTGTTATAGTATATTAGTATTAGTTATGATAGTTTGCTTAGTTACTAGTTAGTTATAAGTTAATTACTATTTTACATTGTATATAAGTCATATTCTTAACTTATTATACTTACTTTTCTTCATTCAATAAATTCAATTTTTCATTTTCTTTCAACTCTCTTAACTTTCCCTTTTTCCCACCATATCTTTTAACAAATATCATTAATAATTATTATTGTAAGAGCGGTAACAAAAAAAAGTCACAAGCTGCAGGACAGAGAGAGCATCAAATCCTGAAGCCCTTGCTTTTGGTTTGTTAGCAAGATATCAAAATGAAACTTCAAGTGTCGTTCTGCGGTAAAAACAAGAAAGGTGAAACGCTGAAGCCAGTAGGTCGTTGAGAAGTAGAAAGTTAACCTTTTATTTTCCAGAAGCAGTATCAAATCTAAATGGAGCACTTAGTTTAGCTTCTTTCTTTTTATCTTTTTATGGTAAAAGCAGTTACTTTTCACTAAAAAGGTTTCAACTTTCAAGTGTTGTTTGGCCAAGCAAATGCATGTTTTTATATAAGATATGATGCACAAATAATTTGCACAGACCTTTTGTGATGGAGAATCCGATGTCGATCTTTCATTGAAATATCACATCAGCCGCTAGTGATTCAGTTATAACTAAATTCAGATATTCTGCCTAATCCAAAGGTCAAGTTATATTTTATGATGTACGGATATAGGTACGAGTATCTGATACGGTATGGGTATAATATGAGAATATGATAATTTCTTAAAAATTGTGATGATCCAGACCACGAGATACGACATAATATATATATAAAATTATAAAATACGCTCATTTTAAATAATTTAAAGTATTAAGTATAAGCAGATAAATCATAAAAAATATTAAATATTAAAAATTATAATAGTCACAATAAAATATAAAAAATTAACAATTCTAAAACATCAAATTAATTAAAAAATTAAAATCTTTTCAGTCATAATTAAATTAATAGTTTCAAAATAGTGAATGAATTAAAATGTTGAAACTTACACACTTTTCGTTTTCAGTCATAACTCATAAATATGAGTTACCATAACATGAGAATGACAGATTGCAAAATGAGTCTGAAGACTATAATATTAACAAAACATAATTGCCTTAAAGGCTTAAACTTTAAAGCCATCACGTGTTGGGCAAGTGAACAGTCTGAAGGCTTAAAGCCATCAATTGAAGACTATCACATCAGCAACTAAGTGACAAACACTTTATGCCTTTACCCTTTGGCCTTTCAGCCTTTCACGTGTTTTACCTTCTACCTAAAGAGTTGAGAGTCTTTTGGCCAAAGTCTCTGTTTTGAGGAGAGGAAACACTACAGTAACAACGTGAGAGCTTCGAGCAGGGATAGTGGGAGTCTGAGAGTGAGAGAGCTTTGAAGCGAGGAGAGATGATTTTCAGTCTTAATAATTTTGCGGTGAGCTACTCCACAAAGATGTCAATTACACACGCGTGCAGCTTGTTAGAGATGGAGATCGGAGAGTCATCGGAAAAGTTGCAGTCGCAGATCAGATAAGAAAGCCGCAGATCTACGCGTTTTTGGCCGTTTTTTGTTGTTTCAGAGCATTTTGGAACGTGTCCGAAAAAAAAAGGAGCTGCTTGTACGTTTTCCGGCGATCCGTACGCGTCCCGTTTCAGCCGTGAACACAAACGAACGAGAGCCGTACCGGTGCTTCATAGGTTATATTATTGTGTGAGAAGGTGAACTAATGAGCAGAAAACAACTGAAAAAGAACTTTAAGCAAACAACACAAAAGAAATGCTGATCCAGACCACTTAGAATAGGTTCGGCAGAAATATTATCAGAATTTGTTTTGCAACTTCTCTCCAATAGTAACAAAAATCATAATAAAGTTATAAGGGTTTTTTCTACTGAAAAAAAGTTATAAAGATTTTGCTACTTGTGAAGAAATTTAAAATATAATTTTTTTCAATTTTTAATGTATTATATATTTTACTTTTTATGAAAAAAATATTTTGAATTCTTAACAATTGTCTTATTGTTAGCAAAACCCAAGTTATAATAACAAACGTAAATATGCAGTCATATGTACCCAAAAAAAAATGTAGCCATGTGTTAAATTAAAATCTGCAAAATTAAATTTGTAGCTCTAAATTACACATTCATTCATAATAAAAACGAGATCATTACATAAATTCAAGATATTTATTTTGCCAAATTGAAGTTACTTCGCTTGGTTTTGAAGCATACTTATTATTGAACTAAAATCTAGACGATGGCACTTACATGCCTATGCAAGTATATTTTTCATTCTTCCTTTCCCACAAACGGGTAGCACCATGATGTATTTTGACTATTTTCTTTCTTTCTTTATTTTTGGTGCACTGGCACGATGCTGCATTGAATTTGCGTCACGTTCATTCACCAAACTCCCTTCCATTCCACCGACTGAACATCTTGACAACTGTCTCGATTTTCAATCATGCCAAACCAAATGACCAAAAAATTCTCATTTTAACTCTCTGAATACTCAGAGATATAATAAAGTTATTTATAATTTTGTACTTAATAATTTAATATTTAAAAAAATCATGACATGATAATAAAATTATCATGAGTGCAATCCTTATCACATTCATTCTTCCAAATAAAAATTAAATATAAGCAAATAATAAAAATATCCGAAGTGTAGTGTTTTGACCCCTTCCTCTTTTATTTCTTATGCTTTTTGTCAAACTCGCAGCAAAATGCTGCATTGTCTAATGTCTAGTTGTTCCACCCTCTCAGCCGTGAACACATGGCGTGCGATCCATTTCTTAGTCCTAGATTGGAACTCTGTTAGCGGCATAACATATGGATTTACCGCGTGTCCCTCTGCAATTAAAAACTCAAGCTTTATTTTCTAATGAATCAATGATGTGCTTTGAAATATCACCCTATTTAATTATGTTTAGGACAGCAATCATAGCATAGATATTGCCGGTGTTTAGGGCAAAGAGGAAATATAAGCAAGGCGGGTTCTATGCACCATGCCAAGTTATACTGTACAGTGCATCTTGCACTTTATTTATTATTATTTATTTTTAATATATTTTTAAAAACACTACTCCCATTTTGTTAATTATTTTTTAGGCTCTTGTATGTTATGGTTATTTATTTTTATGGTCTTCTTTTCTTTCTTCTTTTTCTTCATGGCTGGACAATTTTTTTTCCTGGTCCCACCGGTGTCTTCTAAGTTCGATTTGTCTGGGTTATTCAACAGCAAGAGAAAGAAGACAAGGTCCAGAGTGTTCACGAAGATCCCACAAACTAGAGTTGAACAACGCTACATCAAGCTACCTCGCCGCCAACCAACGACAACCCTCTTGCCATGGCTTCCGCAACAGAATCAACGCCAGCAAGTCACCCATCAACTCTGGTGAGACACCAACGAAGCAAGGAAAAGCATCGCAACCACCATCCACGACCATCGCTGCCCCCCAACTCCTCCATCACCGACAGGTCGTACCCCCCATTGCATCACGTTGTCTTGCACTGCGCGCCTTGTAACACCCTGAAATTTGCTATTCCTCGGTAATGCCTAATTTTACTGTTTTGTGATTTTTGTGCACTGTAAATTTATTTTGATTATTTTGTGACTGTTTTTGATCTTTGTATGTGATTTACTCTGACTCGGGAAAATAAAAATTTTCAGGCTGGGAAAAATCTTTGATGATTTATTCGAAGTAGGGGGAGCTTACTAAACTCGAATCTGAAAGTCACGGTTCTCAATCTTTTGATTTTTAAAATTTATCTGTCTAATAAAAATTATTCGTATTTTATTATCTATTGGATGATACCTACTGACTTGTGAGCAGTAGTTTCTGCCCATTGGGTAATAGATCTTGTAACTTTTGTCCATTGAACAATAGACTTGAAAAAGTCTTTGTTGACTCACATTCTTGTGAACCAATTAGAAGGCTTGAATCTTAATGTAAACCAATGGAAATTGGTCAACAAAAATGGCTTGAAAACTTAGTCATGAAACAAGATGAACTAACTACCTAAACTAAGTATATTTGGAAACAAATTGAATCAAAACTTGGTTAGCTTACTCCATTGAGCTACACGGCCAAGAAGTATTCTTGTGCCTTCTAGAGTGCATGATTCACTTGCATGATTCTTAAGGTTTAACCAATAGAGATTATAATGACCAAAGTGTGACCAACTAATGACTTAAGCCATATGCTACTCATAAACTTGGTAGCTAAGTTTCTTATTCTCTTTGTGAAGCATTCCACGGCAAGCACTAGAGAAATAGGATATTTCTATTTCATTTCTATCACACTTTGTGACTTAAGCCTTTCTCTCAATTCTCTCTTTTCTTAACTCAACAAAAACTCCATTCTTTCTCTTGGAGAAGCTCTCGACCAGCCACTCAAAGAACACCATCCAAGCTTCTAAAATTTCATTCAATCTCATTTTCTAAACCTAAACATTATCCTAAGAACTTTTTATGTTGTGAGCTTAGCCTAGTTCTTCCATTTACAACCTTGAACTAGGATTTTTTGCTCCACAAGATAAAATTCTTGTTCCTTGTTCCTAAGTTTGATTCTTGAGTTTCTAAACCATAATTTATCCATGGTTTCTTATTTTCAAGCTTTGTTTGTGACTTTGGTTTGGTTTAAGTTTGTTAGAGTTTTCTTGAGGTGATTCACGAAATCCATAAGAGGCCAAACAAAAAGGGATTTTTGTCTTCCTTGAAGTAAAAAGGATTGCTTCTGCAACAGCTATCATCGCATCGTTGTCACCTCCCATATTCATACGTGTACCTTTACCACGAGACATAGCTTTCTTCACAAGCAACCAAACAAAACACAATAAGAGTCAGATGTAACATGTTGGAAACCAAACACAGAGAATCACACAATACAAGCAAAATAGATCTAACCATAAAATCCAAAAGACTCTAACCGAGGCTCTAATACCAACTAATGTGACACCCTATGGTGGGTGTTACACGCCCAACACACCAACGCCACCCACGAACAAAGACCCTTCACCTCGTTGCTGTGTCAATGGTGGATCGAGTCGAACGAGATCTGGATAAGGCTTTGTAGAGTGTGGTGTGGAGCCCAAGGTCACCTCCTCCCAGAATTGTGAGACGCGCCACTGCGCTTAACCAGAATCGGCAACCCACCACACCGAAACACCAGATTTGCCCTCAGCTGGAGCCACCAAACACTCTGCGTGCCTCACCAGTCATCAACCATGTACTACCTCATCACCCTCAAGGTAGTCCACGGTGACTCCGACCTGGTGACCCGGTGCCAAATCCTCCCATCCTCCATGCTTCCTTTAACATGCTATAGTCCAAAATCAAGCACTTGTTATACTCTTCCATAGCCAACCCTGCACAATTGTCGTCTCCGCGTCGCGGCGCTCTCTCTTGGCCCCTGGCAACAGCGGCGATGCCTGTGCCGTTTGGCAACGATGAGTGTTCGAATGAGAGAGAAAGAAATTGAGCAATGAACAATTTCAGTAGGGTAGAGAGAGAGAAATGACTACTTTGTAATTTTTCATAACTTACTTAACAAGTTTTTTATACTTAATTTAAGTCATTGATATTTTTTATCTTTAAATTAATAATTTGAAATGCAAGGTGTATCATACACCTTAATTTACATAGTGTATATTAGATGGCGTCATATAAGCAAATCAATCTGAGATAACTGAAATGAAGGCTCGGACGCCGTTGAATAACTAGCACGTTGATTAGATCTATTTTTTTCCCAGATGCAGGCAAAAAAGGGGAAGTTATTTGTGTATATATTACTTTCCTCGAGCAAAATTCATGGGAACTGTACTAACTCCCGTATCATTATACTTTCAGCAATTTAAAGCAAAATCGTGTTTTGTTCGAGACTCTAATGGAAAAAGAAAACCAAGATTAATGTTAGAAAAGGCAGTGTGTCATCTGCCTTCTAACGTTTTTGAGTAATGTTATATTTTTTTACAAGTTTTTTTTAATAATTTTTTTAATATTAAATGAAAAAAATTTTAAATAAAAAATAAATATATTTAATGTCTTAAAAATATAAAAAATATTTAATATTTTTTATTTAATAATTAAGAATATTAGTAAAAAGATTGAGTAGGAGAATAAATTATTTCTTAAGATTTTTATATACAGATTAAATATATTATTAAATAACATTAAATTATGTAAAATATAAGTTGTCATAATTAAATTACTTTTTCTCACTTATTTGAAAATTTATAAAAATTAATTAATATATGTAATTATTGAATTTAATGAAAACAATATAAGATAAGAAAAAATAAAAAAAGTTAATTAATACATCTTTAAAATTATCAAATGATAAATAAATTAAAATAAAACAAACTTGTAAAAAAATAGATTAAAAAAAACGGATGAAATAGATTCAAATGGAAACAATTGCTTAATTATGATCCCAATGCTCTATTTCCATGACGTAACTTCTTCACTAGTTCACAAGTAGTTTCTTCCCTCCCGCGTAAGGGTTTCCGAAGAATAGTTCATACTTCATGCTGCATGACTTCGTTTGACTTGAGAATTACTAGTTAGTAACCCATGAGACACGGATTAGTATTTTAAATTTTTTTAATTATATTACATTTTATATATTATTATTATTATTTTAATTTTTTCTCAGTATATATTATAAATGTATAAATATTTTAAATAAAATTATTTTTTATTTCTTATATTTTTTTACCAAATTTCTTTTATTTACATTTTATATATTATTATTATTATTTTACTTTTTCTCAGTATATATTATAAATGTATAAATATTTTAAATATTTTTTTATTTTTTTTACCAAATTTCATTTATTTTATAGTTCATTATTATAAATAGGATTCACTTTTGTTTTTTAAAAAAATGAATAGAATTCAAAACAAAAATACTTAAAGATAAGTATACCTAGGAATGTTAAAGTTGAAAGAGAACGAAAACCATATTATAAGAAAGGACAAAGGACATTCAAATAAAAATAGTAGTATAACAAATTGATCCAATATCAAGAAAGGATACTCAATTTTTATTTTTTCTTTTTTGGTAATAAAGGATACTCAATTTTAATATATTAGGGATATAATATGAATTTAAAATTAATATTTTTTTTATAATGAAAATGTTTAAGATCAGAAGAAATTATCTCATTCCAATGTGTAACATTTACCAATAAAAGTCCACCAGCAAGTTGATGCTATCAGTTGAACCAACGTTCATCAACCAAAATGTTAGATTATTTATCAAATAAAAACAGTTTACAAACAGTTTATATTATTTATCAAGTTGATTCTTAAATTTTACAATTATATATATACATAAATTAAGTTTTCTAATTTATATTCTATCAAGTTTATAAATAGTTAATTTTATTTATTTATTAATCAAATATATTTAAACATAAATATATATATCATGTACATATTTTTATGTACATGACACGAATATAAACCTAACACGCTGACATATTCGTACTTCATATCCCAATAGAGATTTAGTGGGGTAGTTTAATTGGCATTAGTGACTTTTAACATGTCAAACCACCGAAAGAGACAGTCACCTGTACAAGTATATATAAACAGGCTCCGCTTCAATAAAGGAAGCTTAGCAATAAAGAAAATCAATCCCATCGTCAATCATTTTGTTATTATTTATATAGAATAAAATATAAATAATTTCTTATAATTATAGGTCATTTTTAAATTCAAAACGCAATAACTTTTTTTTAAAAAAAAACTTCACAAACTGTATAAAATAATATAAAATTAACTTCCCTAATTATGTGTACAAAACTCTCTTATAAAAAATTAATACGTACAATTTAATAAGTTTAATAAGTTAAGTTATAAAACTTTGAATAAAAAAAAAATTTCTTTTTAGAAATGACTTATAATTGATGAGCATTCTTTACATTTTAAGCCTATTTATATAAGTTGATCATGTAAGGTAACTTTACTAGATTCGAGATTAAAGTACCACTTGTGACTCTTCTCCTTTGGAACAACTTCCTTTCTGCTCAGGTTCATAGTTTACCCCTTTGCGAAGCAGCACATAACATCAATTGTTTATTTATTTTTCTACCTATATCTCTTTATTGTAATTCGAGATTCTCTCCAATAGAATCAATTTGGCATACGCTTCACTAAATTTCGTCATCAGTATTCCGACTAGGTCATCTGGCCACGACTTTCAATGGTGGGTCACAACAGTAATTATCAAATTTGCACAAATTTCAATAACTATCAATCATAATCTTGTGAGTGTGTAGCCCATAACTGTTTCTAACAGTGGATGACCACTACCACGACATTCTGAAAGTTCAAAAATTTACTTCAACGATCGTAGGAAGACACCTTTCGTTAGGTCACGATCATAAAGATACATGTATCACATGTGGATTGCATGAGGACTCTACAAATGTTATATAAAAACTAGGTTAAGACATTCTAATATTAATGATTCATTATCTGCTACCTTATTACAAAAACTTTACTTGCGCGCTATCTAATTTGAGCGTTGAAATTTTTTTTTACAAATATCTAACCCCTTAATTTAATACGTTTGGTTGTAGCTACACAAAAAGAAAACTATCATTCGTACCTACTTCAAATATCCTATTGATTCTATGTCAGAACACTAATTAAACTTCAAACAAGAGAGCAAAAATATAGCTTTTTTAAGATTTGATTATTGATATTTCTAATAATTTAAACATATCATACAAATGGTATAAATGAAATTGAGATTGTCGCAACCGGAATTGCGACGGGACGACCGAAAAAGATTAGAGTTTGAAAATCAATGGAGTCGCCACCTGCAATGAAGAATGCTGTGTGGTCTTTCTTCTGTTTGCAGCTTGTACGTGTAAGCAAAAAATGTGAAAGTGAGTGGGTGTGTGCAATAGCAGGTGAGGGACGTGAGGGTGAGTGGAAAAAAAGCAACATTGTCCCCTCTGCAATGTTGTATGTGTAGTGTAGTGGTGGTGCAAGGTAGTGTATGGCCAAAAATAGGAAAGAAATGTAGAGTCAAGAAACATAAATTGTTTCCTTCCAAAGATAGGAGAACCAGTAACATTACGTTTTTTTTTTTTAATTATTTTTATTATTTTTTTTGTTTTGGGCTGTAATAAAAATTTTGTTTTTTTTCTTCTTTTTTTTCTAATAAAAGGAAAAGTAATGATGAAAATAAGACAAAAAAAAACTTGAAAAGAAAAAGGTTCAAAATATTGCAATTAAGCATTATTTGACATAATATTAATCCTTTATTAAGAAGCAAAAATAAAATTTTATGGACAAAATTGAGTATGCAACAACATGCCCTTACTATTTTACATTTAGACTAAATGGAAAGTAAAGGAATTGATTCAATTTTGTCTATAAAATTTCCTGTGCGGATTGACGCAAAATGCAACGAGCGTTAGAACAAGGTAAAAAGCGGGGTACAAGGACCCCTAAAGATAAAAAACTTGCGGAGTCGGGTATCTACCGAAGCTTGACAGAAACTCAAAGCGAAAAGGAAAAAGCTTGTGGAGTCGGGTATCCACCGAAGCTTGACAAAAACTTAAAGCAGGAAAGATAAAAAGGCTTGCGGAGTCGGGTATCCACCGAAGCTTGACAAAAACTTAAAGCAAGAAAGATAAAAAAAGCTTGCGGAGTCGGGTATCCGCCGAAGCTTGACAAAAACTTAAAGATAAAAAAGCTTGCGGAGTCAGGTATCCGCCGAAGCTTGACAAAAACTTAAAGCAGGAAAGATAAAAAGCTTGCGGAGTCGGGTATCCGTTGAAGCTTGACAGTAAACTTAAAACCAATGGGTGCAAGGACCCACAAAGGAAAAAGCAATGAGCATAAGGCCCTGACTTACCGTGAAAGCTAAAAGCAATGGATTCTGGGACCCAGAAATTAAAGGTAATAGGCATAAGGCTCTGAGAACAAAAAAGAAATGGTGTTTGAGCTTGTAAGTGCAGGTGATGCTTGAGATGAGGCATGATGCAGCAGATGCATGATGATGCAATGGATATGATGCCTGAGGACAATGCATGTGATGCTTGAGATGAAGCACAATGCAATGGATGTCCTACTGTAGAGATTCTCATGAATAGGTTGGATAGACAAGAATTGACACATCATAGCTTTCGCTGGATCGCTCTTAGTTCCACAATACCCTTAAGAACTTCTTCCCATAGCAGGATCAAGGTTGAGCAGTAACGAAATTTGATTTATGATTTGCTTAGTTATTCTTCATTTTTTCATCAATGCTCTTAAAGGAAATTCATCACATTTCCCATGACCTTTTCTGAATGCACTTGCAATATGATCACAGGTTTCACATCTCAATATAAATCTATCATGGTAAATGCATATTGAATCAACAATGGGTTGCAATGAAAATGGATTATCATTATGGAAAGGAATAGTACAGGAAATGCGGTATCACAAGGGTTAGAATGGAAACGTTTACAAAAGAATGTTGGAGTAAAGTTTTCCAGCTCTTTCAATGATGCTCTTTAGGATGATCAGTGCTAATTTCCCATGTATAAGACCATAAACATCTCTTTGTCTGTTTCTGAGAACATGATTTCACCTAATTTCCACGCATTGGGAGCATTCATAACAAGACTTCGCATTCAAACTGCCCCAGTTTAGCATTAATAAACTCAAACTGCCCCAGTTTGTGACTCGAGGCAACTCCACTTTTCAGATGTATCAGGAACCATCTTTGACCCTAACTTTTACCTAGGTCGCTCTTTTCGAGTTTTCAACATAGCGGGTCGCTCTAATTTTTGCCTAGACTGCCTTTTCAGGTTTTCAGCCTAGCGAGCCACTTTTCTTTTCTTTTCTTTTTGTTTTTTTTGTTTTTTTTTAAGCATAATACATTTTGACTGCATCCAAATTTATAGGAAGTGATAAATCTGCACCATCCATGTTTGTGAGAATCAAAGCTCCTCCCGAGAAAGCCTTTTTTACAACATAAGGTCCTTCATAGTTTGGAGTCCATTCTCCTCGATTATCCTTTTGAATGGGAAGAATCTTCTTGAGTACTAGGTCTCCTTCTTGAAACTGTCGCGGACGCACGTTTTTCGCATAGGCTTTCATCATTCTCTTCTGGTAAAGCTGGCCATGACACAGTGCGGTTAATCTCTTTCCTTCAGTGAGGTTCAACTGATCAAGTTGAGTTTGGACCCATTCAGCTTCTTCTAATTCTGCTTCCATCAACACTTTTAATGATGGAATTTTCACTTCAAAAGGGAGTACTGCTTCCATTCCATAAACCAGAGAGAAAGGGGTTGCCCCAGTTGAAGTACGAACAGATGTGCGATAGCCATGTAGTGCAAATGGTAGCATTTCATGCCAATCTCTATACGTTACAACCATCTTTTGAACAATCTTCTTGATGTTCTTGTTTGCCGCCTCCACTGCCCAATTCATCTTGGGGCGATAGGGTGAGGAATTGTGGTGCTCAATTTTGAAATTTTCACACATCTCTTTCATTATCTTGTTGTTCAGATTAGTGGCATTGTAAGTGATTATTTTGCTTGGCAGACCGTAGCGACAAATCAGCTCCCTTTTGACAAATTTGACCATTACATTCCTAGTCACATTGGCATAAGAAGCAGCTTCAACCTATTTTGTGAACTAATCAATTGCAACAAGAATAAAGCGATGTCCATTTGAGGCCTTCGGTTCAATCGGACCTATGACATCCATTCCCCACATCGAGAATGGCCATGGTGCTGTTAAAACATTCAAAGGTTCGGGTAGCACATGAACCTTGTCAGGATATGTCTAGCATTTATGGCACTTCTTCACATAATTGAAGCAATCAGTTTCCATTGTTAACCAATAGTACCCAGCTCTTAGTATCTTTCTTGCCATTGCATGTCCACTTGCATAAGTTCCAAAAGAACCTTCATGGACATCTCTGATGATTTTCTCTGCCTCTACTGTATCAACACATCTTAGCAGTACCATGTCATGGTTCCTCTTGTAGAGAACTTCTCCATTTAGAAAGAAACCCATTGCAAGTCTTCTGAGGGTTCTTTTGTCATTTTCTGAAGCGTCTGGAGGGTACTCTCTGCTCTTGATGAAACATTTGATGTCATGGTACCACGGTTTCCCATCTGACTCCTTTTCTACCATTTGGCAATATGCCAGTTGGTCACGACTTTCTATTTTTATGAGTGGCAAGTCCTTATCATGGCTTACTTTAAACATTGATGACAATGTGGCCAAAGCATCAGCCAACTGATTATCTTCCCGAGGGACATGACGGAATGTGACTTCGTCAAGTTGTTTAATCAACTCCTTGATGTAAGCATGATAAGGGATCAACTTGGCATCTCGAGTTTCCCATTCTCCCTTTAGCTGATGGATGACCAAGGCAGAGTCCCCGTATACCTTAAGAACTCTTGCCTTTGATTCTATCGCTGCTTGGATTCCCATGGCGCATGCTTCATACTCAGCTATATTGTTCGTACAGTCAAAACACAATCTAGCAGTAATTGGAATGTAATTATTTTCAGGAGAAACCAGTATGGCCCCCACTCCGTGCCCCAGTGAATTAGAAGCTCTGTCGTACAACAAAGTCCATTTTTCTTTTTTCGATGATTCTTCTTCTCCAAACATAGCCATTATATCTTCATCCGGGAATTCACACTGCATAGACCCATAATCTACCACTAGTTGACTAGCTAAGAAATCTGCCAGAGCACTACCTTTGACTGCTTTTTGGGTGACATAGACAATGTCATATTCTGACAGCAGAACTTACCAGCGTGCAATCCTCCCCATAAGGGCCGGTTTTTCAAAGATGTACTTGATCGGGTCCATTTTGGACACCAACCAAGTGGTGTAATATAACATGTACTGCCTCAACCGGTGGGTCACCCATGCTAAAGCGCAACACGTGTGTTCCAACAATAAGTATTTTGCCTCATAGTTAGTAAACTTCTTACTCAAGTAATAGATGGTCTGCTCCTTTTTACCGGTTTCATCATGTTGTCCTAATACACAACCCATGGATTCATCCAACACAGTCAGGTACATGATGAGAGGCCTCCACGGCACTTCTGGAGGTACCAAAGCGGGGGTTCTTGCGACATCGCTTGATCTTCTCAAATGCTTCCTGACAGTCCTCGTTCCATTCTATTGTCTGGTTCTTACGTAACAACTTGAAGATTGGCTCGCACGTTGCAGTCAACTGGGATATAAACCTAGCAATATAGTTCAGCCTCCCCAAAAATCCACGAACTTCTTTTTCAGTGCGAGGAGCTGACATCTCTATGATTGCTCGAACTTTGTCTGGATCAACTTCTATCCCTTTCTCGCTAACCACAAACCCCAAGAGCTTGCCTGATTTTACACCAAAAGTGCACTTAGAAGGATTCAGTCTGAGCCTGAACTTTCTTAACCATTCAAAGAGCTTTTGTAGATCGGTTATGTGATCTTCTTCTGTTTTTGACTTTGCAATCATATCATCCACATAAACTTCTACTTCTTTGTGCATCATATCGTGGAATAATGCTACCATCGGCCTTTGACAAGTCGCTCCGGCATTCTTCAATCCAAATGGCATCATTTATAGCAAAAAGTCCCCCACAGAGTGATGAATGTGGTCTTCTCCATATCTTCAGGTGCCATCTTGATCTGATTGTATCCTGAGAAACCGTCCATGAAGGAGAAAAATATATGTTGAGCAGTGTTGTCCACCAAAATATCAATGTGAGGTAAAGGAAAGTTGTCTTTAGGGCTGGCCCTATTCAAATCTCTATAGTCAACGCACATGCGTACTTTCCCATCTTTCTTTGGGACAGGTACGATGTTGGCAACCCATTGAGGGTACTTTGCGACAGCGAGGAAACCTGCATCAAACTGCCTTTTGATCTCTTCTCTAATTTTTAGCGACATTTCTGGCTTCATTCGTCTCAACTTTTGCTTAACGGGAAGACATTCTGGTCTTAACGACAATTTGTGTTCAACTATACTGGCATCTAGGCCTGGCATATCCTGGTACGACCATGCGAAGATGTCGTGATAGTCGGATATGAGCTTAACTAACTTGCTTCGCTCTTCCTCTTTCATTGAAGTGTCAATTTTAATTTCTTTCTTATCATCCTCTGTCCCCAAATTAATCACTTCAGTTGACTCTTCATGGGGTTGAATTTCTTTGGCCTCTTGTTCCATTAACCTCATTAGCTCAGGAGAGGGCTCCCAATTATCATCATTATCCTCATCAACATGATTAATGGGATGGTCAAAATCATATAATGGGGTCATAGCACTGTCATTTTCAAGAGAATCACTTTCAGATCTGCATTTATTGATGTCAACACAAGTAAAAAAAGGATAATGAATAAAGGCTAATGTAATGGTTGAACAAAAGACTGAAAGGCAAGATAATTCAAAAATGCATTTTATTGATAGCAAATATTTAAATGAAAACATGTGAGCCCACTTTTACAAAATAACTTCCTAAAGCCTTGGGCAGAGCAATAGGATTAGCATTACAGAATTACTTTGAATCAGTTTCAAAAGTCATAGGAAAATCGACGATCTCCCAATTGTTGAGCTCTGCATCCGGAGAACAAGGGTACACCAGACTGACACCATGATCGATGGATTGATCCTCATCAATAGTGGTCACTTGATTCAGAAACACCAATCATGCACTTCGGAAGCTCTGTCGGATGTCACAGATGAAGATCCCCTTTGTTTTAGGCTCTCGATTTTTCAAAGAGCCAGTTTTTTCTCGAGAGTTTTTTTTATCTTTAGATTTTTTTTATTTTATACCTCTTCTATTTTCTCTTCCATGACCTTTCTCTTATCAGCTTTAGTGGGTTTATATCCTAACCCAAATTTGTCTTTGTTTTCACAGGGCTGCAGAAACTTCGCAATACCTTGTTTGTTCATTCCTAGTCCATTTCCACTTTGATATCCTCTTTCCAGCATAACCTTAGCCGTCATTATGGATGTACTAGATGACCGTGGTTTTGGAACTTGAGCTCCCTCCTTCACATAAATAGCATTGACAATCTCAAACGCCTGGAATGCTGTTTCAAGAGCCTCTTCTGCAGCTTCAATGTAAGGAGTTGATGGGAGCTTACTCACCAATAGGTCTTCCTCACCCGATACGATCACTAGTCTATTGCCCACTATGAATTTCACTTTCTGGTGCAAAGTGGACGGCACCGCCCCAGCAGAATGAATCCAGGGTCGTCCCAAGAGGCAACTGTAAGTCGGTGTGATGTCCATCATCTGGAAGAGTATATGAAAAATAATAGGTCCAACCTGAACTGGGATCTCTATTTCTCCCATCATTTCTCTTCGGGTCCCATCAAAAGCTCTTATGATCATTGTACTTTGTTTCATGTAAGTCCCATCAAAAGGCAATTTGGAGAGAGTGGATTTTGGCATTACATTCAAAGATGAACCATTGTCAATGAGCACTCTAGCCATTATATGATCTTGGCATTTGACGAAAATATGCAGCGCCTTGTTGTGCCCCATTCCTTCAGTAGGTATCTCATCATCGGTGAAAGTGACATAATTATCAGCAGTAATGTTACTAATAATGCCACCCAACTTGTCGACTGTGATGTCATGAGAAACATGAGCTTGATTTAGTATCTTCATCAACACTTTTCTATGCGGCTCAGAATTCATCAACAAGGACAGGAGAGATATCCTTGCAGGGGTGCGATTCAACTGATCAACCACTCTATACTCACTCTGCTTGATAAACTTCAGGAACTCACAAGCTTCTTCATCAGATACCTCCTTCTTGTACTCATTTGGCTTTGTCGACCCTCCTTTTTCTTTCACAGCATTCTCCATGGAAGTCTCTCCTACCTTGCTTTTCCCTTTGTGGTTTCTCTTATCTTCTTCTACTTGCCCTTTTCGCAACTCCTCCGAAGTATAAATACGACCATTTCGTGTCATCCCACCGATCCCCGATATATTAGTGACCACAGAGGTCGAACAAGACGAAACTTTTAGCTGATCGTTTATGAGATTATTTCCAAGGACTTGTACATCATAATTCTATAGTACTGCTTTAGTGTCATTGAATGGAAAAGGACTAGGAACTTGAATGGTGATGGGCCTCGGGCCACATGGGGGTGGCGAATGCGTACTTGTAGTGTAATAGATAACCAACGGTTTAATAGCCGGATTAGCATTGGAAGGGGCCAGAGAGTTTATGGCTTCCTGACCCTCTTGAAACTGTGGAATAGCACATTCATCCACCATGCCTACGTCACCATTATCACATAGATGACCTATTTGCACTAGTTGCATGTCTATTAGATCTTGTAGGATTTGTCTGAACTCGCCACATTCCTCAATAGAATGCCCCACATTCCCGTGGAGATTGCACATTATTTCATTTTCGTCACCCTCTTTCTCTTCAATATGAGCTTCCATCATCCCAAATTTGCACAGCTCTACAAAAAAGACCCTCATGGGGGTTTTGACATCTGTCGCTCGTCTTATAAGTAGCTGGGCAGAGGATTCCTCTATAGCATTGACCGTAAGATTCCCATGGTTAGACAAAGGGTTGTGGCCCACACTAGGAGTATTTGGCTTGAAATTCAACCATTTGGCATTGATTAGATCCTGTACCTTAAACTTTAGCACTTTGCAATTCTCTGTGGAATGCCCTACGGCCCCTGCATGGTAATCACACTTGGCATTTAGGTCAAAATCTTTAGGGTATATGGGTTCCAATGGCTTCATCGGGCAAGGAGCCAAGAGAGAGTTGGGTAGTAACTCGGTGTAGGTCATAGGAATTGGGTCGAAGTGGACAAACTTCCTTTCTTGGTTATTTGGTGGTCTTCTTTGGTTTGTGTTTGGATTTTGGGTCCATGGTTGAGTTGTTTGAGGTGGTAAGGTAGGGGGTGTCTAGTATTGAGGAGGAGATGATATTTGGTGAGGCCTCATTGGGTGGTGAGGTTGAGGATAAGGAACATGTGAAGTGTTGGCGACATGAGGGTGATAAGGCTAGGGATATGGAATTGGTGGGGTGATGGGAAAGTACGAGTGGTAAAGTGTGAAAGGGGTTTGGAAGGATGGTTGATGGTTCACTGGTGTTTGGCTATATCTCCCTTAGGTGAGGTTTCTCTGGTCGAAGGAAACAGTATGGGTTTCTCCTTCTCTTTTCTTCCCCATCGGGGGCCTCTTGGCATTAAATACCCCTGTTGAACTTTCAACGATCTTCCCACTTCTCATTCCTCCCTCAACTCTTTCTCCGATGATGACCATGTCCGAGAAATTCGATGACACACTCCCTAACATTTTGTCATAGAAGGGTGATTGTAGAGTGTCAATGAACGTGGCCACTATTTCTCTTTCTGTCAGAGGGGGTTCTACCTGAGCAGCTATCTCTCTCCACCGTTGAGCATATTCCTTAAAGGTTTCATTCTCCTTCTTACTCATATTCTGCAGCTGTAGTCTATCCGGTGCCATATCAATGTTGTACTTATACTGTTTTAAGAAAGCATCGGTCAAATCTTTGAAACATCGAACATGGGCACACTCAAGATGCGTGTACCAATTCGAAGCTGCCCCGGTCAAGCTGTCCTAGAAGAAATGAATCAGTAGCTTGTCATCGTGAGCATACGAAGTCATCTTGCGGATATACATCGTCAGATGGTTCTTTGGACAAGTGGTCCCCTTTTATCAAAATCTAGAACTTTGAACTTCGGTGGGATCACCACATTAGGGACAAGGCAGAGTTCTGAAGTATCAAGGAGACCGTAACTATTTGCCCCTTCTATGGCTCGCAGTCTCTCTTCTAGAGTTTCCAATTTCTCTTTGGATTGAGAATTTTTGACAGAGGAATTCAATGGGTACTGTGGCATAAAAGTGGGGATAAAATGCTGCGCCGGCAAGGTTCCGTTGACAGGTGGTTGGGTCGTGTTCAAAGAGCTAGCAGCGGGTGTGCTGCCGTCCGAGGGATTGGTCACTTAGGGTAGTATAAAGCCGACAGAAAAATCATATGGTGGAAGAAAGAAGGGGAATGTGTGTTGTGTTTGTTGAGTTTCATTAGCACTTGGCTGAGTAACTTGGGTTTCAGTAGTATTTGGCGGGTTTGGGATCAGTGTTACTGCTGACGTGCCATTATCAAGAGGATTTGTGGCCAATGGTGGTACATACCTAGGAGGGAAGCCATATGGTGGGAATAATGGAACTTGAGTTCCCTGAGAACTGGTGACAACGGGTTGGGTGGTACTGTTTGGGTAAACAGTTAGCGGCATCACAACTGGCTCCTGAGGTTGAGGCCTTGATATTGCGAGAGGGTTGGAGAGAAGCCGGGCGGGTGAAGAGGTGTGGCTAGGTGTCTTTCATTTGCCGCCGAGGATTCCCATCCGTGCTCCTTCTATTCTCCATAGACGCAATAGCTCCATCATCTTGGACATTTACGGTTCACTTCATCCTTCAACTCTTGAGTTTGCTCTATCTCATCCATGATCCTTGCTTGGGAACGAGTCCTGTAAAGGTGTCGTGGAAGCAGTTTTCCTGTTATAGTGTCTACTTTTCTGCTCGAGGAAACATGATGCAATTATTAGTATCGACTGGACAAAAATGACTAAATGCATGCATGCAAAGCATCGACTATTTATGCATATGTTTTTTTTTTTATGCCATGCAAGATGATGTTTTTTTTTTTATGTCATGCAAGATAATGTATCAAATTTAGAGCTGAAAAAGAAGTGAGAATGAATGAAAATGCAAACCATGAGGATGCAAAATGATATACCTTTTTGTTTTTTTTTTTAAGAATGCTAGGTAAATGCAAGTCATAAGAAAAAAAATGCATGAATGAATGACATGAGAAAGAGATGGATAAAGAAGAAATACGCTCCCTTTGTGTCCAAGGAAATTCCTTAAATTTGAGGAGTTTTATCTTAAAGATCTATAGGTCTTTCTGATTCGTGAAAACTTTTGGGTGGCTCTACTTATTTAAAGGTCTCAGAAATAAGTCCTTTCGAATATTGACCACAACAATGGGTGTGGGTTGCATGAAACTTAGGTGTGGGACATTCATGAAAAGGGCACACTCTAGATTAAATTTTCGCAATAACCAAACAAGATGTACATCCAAAATGGCTACTACTACGCAACCTCTACCTAACTTAGGCTTCACTCAGACCCGGGTATAGGGCCCCACTCGAATGTGTGTGATAAACGTGTAGGTGCAGTGGGTGTAGGGAGCATACAAACTTCCATAATCCTAAGAATTAACCTTATCCTGTCAAAATAACAGTCAAATAGAACATATAT
Organism: Ormosia emarginata; assembly: GCA_029884605.1. Taxonomy (NCBI): domain Eukaryota; kingdom Viridiplantae; phylum Streptophyta; class Magnoliopsida; order Fabales; family Fabaceae; genus Ormosia; species Ormosia emarginata. The sequence goes on from JAQQTP010000080.1 coordinate 11,278,741, forward strand.
ACAACAAAACAACCAACAATTTTCTACGCTAAGGTTTCGACATTAAGCACAAAATATTGAGGCGACAAAATATGTACAAGATGATAAAATTAACACAGGATAAAACCAAAAAAAAAAAATTACAAAATAATAAAAAAAAAACTATTTATAGCCAAATAAGAAAATAAAACCAAAGGCAAAAGAAAGGATAAAAAAAATAAATAAAGATTATTAATAATTTGCACAACTAACAATAATAGGCCTGACTCTCTAAAGTCTCCAGTGGAGTCGCCAGCTGTTGCAACCGGAATCGCGACGGGACGACCAAAAACGATTAGAGTTTGAAAATCAATGGAGTCGCCACCTGCAATGAAGAATGTTGTGTGGTCTTTCTTCTGTTTGCAGCTTGTACGTGTAAGCAAAAAATGTGAAAGTGAGTGGGTGTGTGCAATAGCATGTGAGGTACGTGAGGGTGAGTGGAAAAAAAATAGCATTGTCCCCTCTGCAATGTTGTATGTGTAGTGTAGTGGTGGTGTAGGGTAGTGTATGGTCAAAAATAGGAAAGAAATGTAGAGTCAAAAAACATAAATTGTTTCCTTCCAAAGATAGAAGAACTAGTAGCATTACATTTTTTTTTTTTTTTTTATTTTTTTTTTTTTTTTTTGGACTGTAATAAAAAATTTGTTTTTTTTTCTTCTTTTTTTTTCTAATAAAAGGAAAAGTAATGATGAAAATAAGACAAAAAAACTTTGAAAAGAAAAAGGTTCAAAATATTATAATTAAACATTATTTGACATAATATTAATCTTTGATTAAAAAATAAAAATAAAATTTTAGGGACAAAATTAAATTTCTAACAGAGATTAAGAAAAACCCAAAACGTTGGTTTAGTACTAACGTTATGAGGTGTAGTTTAGCATGGTAATCTTTGACTTATCAGAAAAGTAGATTGGTATAGAATACCAATAAAATCAAAAGTAAAGGTCTAGAATCTAGATTACTAGATAGATAAATATCGGGTAAGCTAATTTTTGTTTGGGTACATATATCGGGGTAAGCTTTTCTATACTAAACCGAAAGGGAAACCACGTGAGTAACGAATTAAAGATGGAGACTGAGATTTCAGAACCTCCACGTGGAGGTGGGAATTATTAAAAAAAAAAAAGTAAATAGCATGGTTCAAAGAAAGGAGCACCAAACCGGAATCCAACATTTGGGGACAGCAACGAAACTACCTGAGATTCCATAAAGACGTGAGCAACAAGGCATTGGAATTGGACATACATCATTGCTTAGATTTGAACATATATGCCTGCGTGTCCCAACCACTTTAATTTCTTTGCACCGTAAATTTGTTTCGGCCAGTCCACGACCCATGTGACCAAGAATGCGTGATATATATTAAAATTAAGAGCAGAGTTCTCTTTTGTTTAGAAAAGAAAAAGGTAGTTAATTTGTGAGTGTATACGATTAAAAATTTTAAATTAGTAAAACCCGTTTGGCCTTATAGACTTGATGAAATAAAAAGATGGGGCAGGTCACATGATCATTAGGCTCCATGTCCCGTTAACAATCAAAAAGGGATCAAATGATACACCGACCACATTGTCTCTGAGAGCTAGAGTGACGCATGCTTTGCAGTCACTCCCACCGGACATGGCGAAAACTACTACTATTCTGCTCCTCCTTTTTAAGTAAACTTATTAAGCAGCTGCATCTGCACCTGCACCTGCGGCCTCTGCCTATATATGAAGCTAAAAACGCCATCAATTAAGAGATTAGGACCATCACCAATATTGCTGCACAACCATTTTAAACAATAAGGTACTTCTTCTCTAGCACATGTTCATTCTCCTAAGCCCCTAGTCCTAAGTCCAAACGTATAATTGATGGTCACTCTTCATGTAGAGGGTCTTTAAAGTGCAGTAATAATGACAAGTTCTGTTATTCACTATTGTTTACAAGTGTCTTGTATATATTTTCACTTATGCAAGAATATAAAAGAATCACTTATCAAGATTTTTTAATTTTTTTTAAAATAGTCAATTATAAGAGAAAAAAATATATAAAAAAAATTATTAATAAAATGCATTTAAAACTTATAAATTTTTTTTATAATATTGTGTCTTTGTTTCTCTTACAATTAATCATTTAAAAGAAAAAAAAATAAAAAATCATGATCCAAGAACCACACACACATGTATAGCTAGAAAAGGGTGGACTAATATCAATGTTTGAACCACCACGATGCCCTCTGAATAAAGAGCATATTTAAGTTTTATAAATAGTCATCACCCATAAATCATTGTCGGAACCTGTATTCAGGAGTGAGGTGGCGATGGCTTTAACTTTTTTCTTTACTTACCCTGGCATCACTACATACTTTTGTTCTTAGATTCCGCGGAAACAACTTTTTCTTTTATATACTACAACTTCGATCTCTTAATAACAGCTAATACATAACATGTTTGGTAATAAGCGCATTCGACTAGAATTGCCAAGCTCTGTCCCATTTGTTATGAACTTGATTTTGTCCCCAAAATAAGTTCTATAATTATAATTACTTATGAAGACTGTATGAGAAGGTCTAACATTAAACTTATTGTAATGATTGAGTTGCAATCGAATAAACAGATTACTAATAGGCATAATAGGACCACTAATATGCTGTTAAGTTCGAATAGTTATGGTGGTAGAATTTTAGTATAAATTCTAAATTTTAATCGTTAATAACAACTCTTCAATGTTAGTTCCGGACATAAAATTATTCCTCGATTGATGATTTATTTATTTATTTCATTCATTAAAAGTTTTAAACAAGCTATCTCTTTTTAATTCAGGTAATTAGAGTAAGTAAAAGTTTTAATAAAAATTATGAAATCTAGATATGGTTACACTTTTTCAATATAAATTTTCAATGGATAATGAAGTCACATTTAAATGGTATTAATAATTCCCCTGCGCTGTATGCATATGTCTACGGATGGTGAAATGGTTCCTATCATTTTTGTTGAAAAATAGAATAGAAAGTTCCTTTTGTTTTCGCACATATGTCTACGGAAATTAAAAAAAAATTAAAGTTTGTTTGTAAAATAAATAAATAAGAATATATCTATCATTAATTTAATAAAGTGCATCAAGATCACTATTTTTTTTACGAACTAAAAAAGCATATCGCATTTTTAAAACACAGCTTGGGAGGCTGCAAGGGTTTTCTTTTACTTTTCTTCTCTGTTTTTCCCTAGATATAATTAAATTACATTATAATACTTATATAAGATAGCTTGTAAATAATAGCATAGAAAAGTCATTAAACTTTGTGATTCAATTATAGTTTAGTTAGTAAATATTTCTAACTTATTCAGAAGGATGCAAAATTTGAGTTCTCAATTTTGTTGTCAATAAAAAAAATATGGTTGGTAGATTAATTGTCCCGTTCATGTTAATCCTTTTTTTTGGTCAACATGTTAATCCTCATAATGATTGCCTCAAGACTGTTCTGAGAATTGGCACCCAAAGAAAGCCCATTTATTAGATTTTGTAATGGTCCAACTTCTCAATCTTGTTTAAGAACAATAGCATATGGGCCATATTTGTTAAAATGTAGCAGGTTTCAAAGATGGATTCAATGAATTCAGGCCCGCTTAAATTTGCAGAAGGGGAAAAAAAAAACTAACAGAAAAGAGAGCTTGATCCTTGTTAATTGTATTTAGCAAGGCAAAGGTTGCAGATATTGCTCCTTTTTTTTTTTGTGTAAAACGGGAATACAAAATTTGTTTTCTCTAAGTTAATGTATTATTTCCAGATTAAGATATTCTTGGAAATTTTGGCAAAGAAAAAGGTTCCTAAGGATAAGGGAGTTTTTTTTTTTTAAAAAAAAACTAAATAAAAGGGAAATTATGAACTCACATTGAATCCAACTAGAAAATATTAGGGTGCATATTTGGTTTTCCTCCTTTCTTTTTTATGCAAATATCAGTAATTAATAAATAGGTAACCAACTATCCATCCATAGTATGATAATAATCAAAGGGATGATGATATTTAGTGTTTCAATTTGTGCAAACAGCAGTAGTTTGGAATTTGATTTCCTCCTCGGCATTATGATTCACACGTTATGTCTTGGCTTGAATTCCTTATCTTAATTTCTTATTCTCACATATTTTTTTTATAATTATTTGATAGAAACTCAATTTTGGTCCCTTATTAATAGAAGTGTTCAAATTCAATCCAAATAAAAAATCGAACCCAAAAATTAAAATTTAATAAAAACCGAATAAGTTTGAATCGTTTTGATTTTATTTTGTGAAAACCGATTAGATTGGATCAGTTTTCAATTTTAATTTTCAAAATCAATTCAATCTAATTCAAATTAATTAATATTATATAATATATTTATTTATTATTAAATTTATATTTTTATTTATAATGATTCTAATTTGTCACACACTTTTTTACTTTACTTAATTAAATATTATTTTAGACATATGAAATTAACTATTTATATTTTTATTTTATTTTATTTCTTATTTTTATTTTTAATAATAGGATAAAATTATTTTTAATTTACAAAATTTTGGACTTAAATTTTTTTAATCAAAAATCGATTAAATGGATCTAACTCAAACCAACTTAAATTAATTTGAATTGGTTCAATTTTTATAATTTAATTAATTCAATCTAATCCAAACTAATATACATAACATTATTTAGATGGATTGATTTTTTCACTCATAATTGAGTTAAACCAAACTGTGAACACCCCTGCTCACTAATGCTTTATTTCTCAATATAGTTCCTTTATAGATCAAATTTTTCAATCTAGTCCTTCACTAAAATGGATTCAACTCAAATTTAATCCTTTTGTTTGTCAATTGTTACTGAGATGAATGAAAATCTTACATGTCATATTAGAGACCGAGGTGACATTACAGTCATTATTTATGTATCATTCAATTCATTATTTATCAACAACTACTCCAGGGGGCATATTGGGCAACCACTACAATGACGACAACGAGTACATCGATTTGTCGACCACATCGAGAACCTCTGTTGCTCCTGCGCCCTCCCAGCCTTCCACCTCGACCCCCAATCCTAGGGCATCAACGTCCAGCCCTACTTCAGCTCCCATTTCCAACTTCACCGCCTACATACAATGTTGTACTCCAGCAAAAGAACAATGCAAGGTGGACCCAGCAAACACCAGAGGAACCAACACACTATTAAAGGGGCACAAAACCTCCATCAAATTCTCTAAACCGCCGTTCATAACCTCTTGAACCACCATCAACCCCTCTTAAAACCCACACAAACCAAATCCATCTCCTTTGCTAAATACAGAGACATCAACTCATCATTTTTTTTCTTCACTCATTCACAGAGGGCAATCAAATTTTTGGGTAAGAGGAGAGGCAGTAGTAGCTTTCGACCCATGCAATTCCAAAGCCAAAGCTTCATCAACAACCACCGCATTGATCCCTCACCAAACAGATCTGAAGCTAACTTGCACACGGTGGAACCACAAGCACTATTTCTTGATAGAAGCAGCAGCACCTCAAGCCAGGCGTTGAGCCTCAACCTTAGACCACCACCAAGGAGCCACCCAATCTATTCCTGCCGCACGCATCACCATAATTGTCGTCACAGCTCGAGCACTCCTCCATAATAGCCGCCAACCTAGAGGACCCAGCAATACCAGTAAATCCCAATGCAAATCCTCCATGCACCTAGGTTTTTTTTTTTTTTTTATGAACTAGGTATTGGTTTTGTTGATAAATAATGAATATAGTGATAAATGAATGATGAATGTAATGCTGCCTAGCACTCTAATGTGACAGGTGAGATTTCCATCTATCTCACTAACGGTTGACAAATGAAATGACTAAATTGAGGTGACTCTTGATTAGTGAAGGACTTGATTGAAAAAATTGATCTATAAGCAACTAAATTGAGAAAAGAAAAAACATTAGTAAAGAAACCAAAATGAGGTTTTTGTCTAATTATATTAAATAGTCCATATTATATGTATATTTCACATACATGCACATATATAACACAACAATAATTTTTTTGTGAAATGTGACTATACAACAATTTTTAATAAAAGATTCACACATGATAATAAATTAATTTTTTGTAATTGTTTGGAATAAGATTATTACATGTAGCTCAATCTACTAGTGCAAGGTTGACACTTTTCGGAAATATATTCTCTTCAGTTTTATTAGAACTGTATGCAATATGGACCATGAAAAATATGTTTTAACAAAATAAAATATTAATAAGAAATATAACTTCACAAATTTCAGAGGATTCTAATCCGACACATTTCTCGTATACTCAGTGCTCGAAAGTTGAAAGTAATATAGGGCCCACACATGGAGCGTGAGTGTTTCGGACAATATGTATGATTGTATGGATTTGAAATGATTGTATGGATTTGAACTTTTGAAGGGGTGTCACTCTCAATGCCAATCAAAATGGAAAACCATTAAGAATAAGAAGACATATGCAGTCATAACTTCCCATTTCTGAATATGTCATCCATTGTTTGTTACGCTACAAGAGGGGGAGGATTGCACCATGTGTTCAATACAGTATAGCACAATGAAGAGATAAGTGATGTGCTTTGTGGTATAATGTGTGTTTTGAGTGTGTATGCATATTTCTCATTCTTCTTAGTTGGTGAGTATCAGAAAATTCACTTTTTTTTTAATACAATTAATGCCGCAATCAGCAACTCTACCGTTAGATTGGTCATCTTCAATGTCTCCACCACCACCACCACCACTAAGGCCAACTACCCAACTGTTAAAGCTTCCCAACCTTAAATTTGTTGTTGGAATCAACAACACTTCAGTTCCTATGCATCACAATATTCATGGTACTCCCAATTCTTGTGCATCACCATACTCACACTAATACTTCAAAGTTTAAAACACCCTATACAACAAATACCTTCATTTCTTTTCTTAATGCCCACACAAATGTTTCTTCTTCTTTACTTTTTACTTTTTGGCTTGTTGAGTGTATATAGTAGTACTATAGACTATAGAATAGAGTATACGTAATTAACAACCCTCTTCCTTGTGACTGTGTCTAAATTATGAATAGGGTCTTAGGGGAAAAAAAGTGATTGTTTTTAAAAAGAATGTGAACGTAAAAGCCATTTTGGCTTTTAAAGTCAAATATAGTGGCTCATTTTTGGTAGATTTATTTGGTAGTCAAAGAATTCAGTGGATTCATTTAGAAGTTAAGAAAGGCATGTGGTAGTTGACAGAAGAGAAAAATAATTTATATTTGGTAGAATAGGGAGGAGATTCTCTTATAAATAAGGACTTCTTTCATTCAGTTTCATCATCCTATTCTAGAGAGAAAAATTATAGTTTTTTCTAAGAGTTTTATTTTCTTGTTTTCTAGAATTTTTTTATTTTAAGAAATGGTGTTATTGTTCTCTCATTGTATTAAAAAAGAAGTTGTAATTTTCTTTCACATAGTAAAAACATTCTATTCTTGTTCGAAATTTTTTTCTCATCACCATTAGAGAATTTTTCACATTAAATATTATGTGTCAGTTCTAATTTCTCAACTCTGTTTTTAGTTATGTGATACTATTTCTATAATTCTGGTGCCTATCAAAGAAAGGATGAGATTTGACAAAATTACTCAACTAAAAAAGAGAATGTGAGTCAAATGTTAGTGTTGAGGAGTATTCGATGGAATGGGAGTGAATGGAGGTGTAAGCAACCTTTTCTCAAGGTGTGTCAACATCTCTTCCATCAAGCTAAGGCTGGAAATGAGTCGAGCTGAGTTGAGATTTAACTCAATAAGAAATTGAGTTCATTTTATTTGCTTGAGCTCGGTTTGCAAGTCATAAGTTGCATGAGTTCAATGAGTCAATATCAAGTCCAAGACACTAGGTAAATGAATGCTCGTTAGGAGAAATTCACCTTAGAAGCTAATTGTCTTATTCTTTATAGTTTGACCTAATAGTGCTTTAATTACCTATTTATAATTACTTCACATCCTTAATATAGGTGATGAAAGGTAAAAATATAGCTAAGTGTACGATGGAGATAGAATACTAGAACCTTTCTCATCTAACTTTTAAAATATTTAGATATTTACATACCTATAAAAGATCTCTAATAAATATCTTTAATAAATACTTAAAATATTTACAAGTAGATTTTTAGAGCCTCCTTTAGAGCCTAATTATTCTATTTAAGGATCTATATTATTCTTGAACTCTTTGTCTCTAATTTGTAACTCAATAATCTTTTTATATATTTAGTCAAAAATAATATTGTTATGCACAAAGTTAAATTAAATGATAATATATTATTATTATTGTCAAAATATATATATATATATATATATATATATATATATGTATATCTCGACCCGACTCATAAGCTAATGAGCCACATTAGTGAAAGCTCAAGTTTAGCTTATTTAACAAACGAGTCAAATTTTTTAACTTATTAAGTTGTTAATGAACCAAGCCACAATTAGATTCACAAGCTAATTTGGCTCATTGCTAGCCATACATCAAGCAAGTGTTAGATGCTTACTATCCATAAGTAAGGATAATGCCCCAAGGCGGAGCAGAGCTGCATCCTCTTGCAAACATGGAGAGGCTAAAGGGTTTGCTTCTGGTTCTTGAGTGGAAGAGCATGATGATGAGCTGGAAAGTTGTAGAAAATCTAAAAGAAAGAAGGCTAGTGTGGTGAAGGCTTGGACCATCATTAGCTTGCTTGCCCAGACTATCCTATTGATGTATTAGTAGACTTTTACCTATATTGCTCTGTGGCTTAGAAAACTAAACATAATGTATTTGGATATTGGACTCATGCAAGACTCTTTTCTCATTTTCAGATATTGTAATTTTGTATCCAGATATTTCATTTTAGAAACTTAATGTTCTTTTTTGTATCCATATATCATGTTCTCGTATACAAATATTGGTATATGGTATCTAGATATTATATCTCGTATTGGGATATCTTGTTTCTTGTGAAAATATGTTTTAAACTTGAAAGGTTGTATCTAAATACAAGATGTTGTATTCAAATATTCAATTTTTAAAAACTAGAAATAACGACGAGTTTCTTAGCATTCAATATTCCTACCAACTACCAACATCTATTTTCTTAGTTGGGTTTTAAATAAAAATGATCATCCTACATCATTTTTGAATTAACACCATTTCCCACACCATTTTGAATGGTTGTGATTGAGAGAGAGAAAGTGATAAGAAAAAATAAGTATAATGAATGATATTAGATGAGGTGTAAAAAGAAGTGTATATACTATTTATACTAAGAATATCAAAGTTGGGTTTTAAATATAAGCAGTTGAAGAGTAAATGCAACTCTTTAATCAGAGCAATCTTCTTTTCATGTGTTAACTCTTTATATTTTGTTTTTGAACTTTAGTTGAGAAGAGAAATTTTTGCCTAAACCTAAAACACTCAAGTTGGATACACTAGACTAATCAGCACTTAACATTTTTAGAGTTTTGTGTTTTTAATTGTATGACACAAAATTTATAAAAATGTTAAATGTTGATTGGTCTGATACACTTAACTAGGTGCTCAAAGTTTATGCAAGAATCTTTCTAGTTGAAAATCCTTTTAAAAACTCATTAGAGTTTCAATTTGTATCATTATCTCTTTGAGAGAGTAAACACTTGTGTTGCCTCTATAATATCTTTCTGAGTGTGGAGGATTTCTCTTGTGGAGGAATAAAGGCTTTTACATAAAGGGTGGATAATCCTGAAGCTGTAAGAAGGACTTAAGCTTTGCAAGGGTTTGTTTAAGCACCTAATGAAGCTTAATCATAGTGAAAAATTTCAAGTGAATGATCTTAGGAACTGGATATAAATTACAATGAATGATTGAACAAGTATAAATTTCGTTTACAATCTCTTTTTCCCTTAACTCTTTACTTTCAAGATTATTTATTTGCTTTTACATACTTATGCATTCATCCATCTCTATTCATTCCTTTTCTTAAGAAAACGTGTGTGTCTCTTTATTGTCATTAATCCATTTGTACCTAAATGAAATAGTTTCAACAAAAATCAAAAGGAGAAAGGTTTGCGAAAAGATTTTAAAAACTTAATTCATGTCCTATATTGAATTTTGAAGTCACTTATAACATGAACTTGGACATGATTTGTTAAATCTCCTCCTATTATGATAAACGCATGGAATCCACCCCTATATAACAAAAAAAAAAAAAAACATTCTCTTGAGAGTAATTTAATCTATTAAACTACTCACTCTCTCTAAGAATGATATATGTAGTTCTTAACTATTTTTTTTAATTTTAAATTCAAATTATCTTTTTAATTAATTATACGTATCTCCTTTTTAACATTATTTTCTGTTTTAATTTATATTTTTTAGATTTTATATGAATAAATTAATTATACATATTTTTTATAATTTTAAATATTTTTTAATTTATATTTATTTAAATTCTTTTTAAACTTAAAAATACTCGTGCAATGCATGATATACTTACTGATTATAGTAAATATATGAATTTACAAAAATTTCATTGCATGAACTTAGACATCATCCTTTGAGCTTCCAAGTTTCAACCGCTAATATATACAAGTATTTAACTATTTACACAAATTTTTGTACATAAACTTATACACAATCTCTTAAATCTTCTCCTACCATGATAAATGCATAAAATTACTTAAATTTCCTTGCATGAACTTAAACACAACACTATTTGTATCTTTCCCTATTAGTAGATACTTTTATTTTTTTAAAAATGTTATATATGAACTTAGACATAATCTCTTATACTACACAATCATAGAATCATAGTAAAAATGTTCATATTTTAACTTCAGATACACAATCATAACAAAAAATTAATGCAAAAACTTTAAAAAATACCTTCTTCAAAACTAAATGCTTCAACATATTGTCAAACCGTTTCATTTCACTATTTAAGTCTATCATACTACAATTTTGAAATTAATCTCCAAAAAACAAAATAAGAACATAAAAATACAAGCTTCCATACAACGCGTGGCTTAAACGACTAGTACTTACATAATATGAGAATAATACTGTCAACAATCTAAATCATATTTAAATTTTATTGCATAATATTATAAATTCAATGCAGGGACAAACGTATATTTTTTATACCGTAAGTTATATTTTCATTAAATTCGTGTACTATTCTTTGAAATGGGTTAGGGGCGAATGGGATCGGGACGAAGCAGAGTCGTAAAACAGGGAAAAAAAAAAGGGCCATTAAGTTGGGCTTTGGGCCGGGGTTTTTTTAAGAAAAAAAAAGTACTATTTTGGGTAACATATATAATTAATAATTTTATGACCATGAATTTCTCACATCGGTCCAAATAAAGTAAGTGAAAAATTACAATTAAATAGTTTTAATGAGTATAAAATACTGAGAACCTATTGGGGGCTTTATCCGGAATGCGTGGCCCCGTGATTCTTTTCCCTTCTCATATGTTTTCTTTTTCTATCCTTCTTACGTTGTCGCTGTGCACACCTTGCAGATAAGCCTACCACTTGCGCCAAGTTTCCGAGGTTTTATTTTCTTGTCATTTTTGTTCTTCTTTTTTCCCCTGCTTTATAGAGTCCAAGACCAAGACCAACAAAATTCGACACCATTCTTTTTCCATTTCTTAGCATCTAATTCCATGCCTTGTCCACTAAACTTAACAAAACCACCAAGAGTGATTTTGTTCTTTTCTTCTTAGCCATCAACGTATTAAAACCATTTTCATCACCATCATCGTGTCTTGTTATTGAAAGAGAGAAGCCTGAAGTGAAAAGGGTATGTCTGTTATAGGCGCATATTCACATGCTCTCTACAGAGAGGTTTACCAGAGAGATCAACAGCAGCAGCAGCAGTACTTGGTAAATGGCGGGGGCTATCTGTTTTCGCGCGAGAGTGGTTGTGGGAACATATGGATTGAGCGCAGAAACAGAGAAGGCAAGAAGATTAGAAGGAGGAATTTGAGGGTGGAAGCGATGTGGCCAGATTTGTCAAGACCGAGTGTGATAGAGATGGAACCAATCAATGATTGTGAGCAGCTGGATCAAATTCTAGTTCTTGCTCAGCAAAACTCCCAGCCCATCCTCATTGATTGGTATTTCTTTTCTCTCTCTCTGTCTCTTTCTGTCTTATTCTAGCTCTAAGTTCTTGCTAGAAAGATAGACCTTAATGTGTTGTGCGGTGAATAGTGACTGTTGCTAGATATTTTGAGGATTTTTTTTGTTAAATTACAATTTACTCCCTAAGTTTCATCCGTTATCACTTAGTCCTGAATTATTATTATTATTTTTAACTAAACCTTCCTAAACTTTGCATTAAAGTGAAAAATGTTAAGTTTAATGTTCTTAAATCCTAAAATAAAAATTGAATAGTCACGGTGTTACTGTATCTAATTAGCCTAAAAGCTTAGCTAAATTGTAAACATGTACATTACAACTATCGCACATATGTTATGTGTTTACACCTCTATATTCATCATATTAAGCTTTGTTGTAAGTGATGGAAGTAGTTATAGGTCATTGATAATATATCTTGTGTCTTCATCATTTACATACATCACAACTGTTGTATAAGTGTTACTTATAGTTGTGACATATGTAAATAATGAAGAAACAAAATTTACTATCACCTGTAGCACCACTTTTTTAATATTGACAAAACCAAAGTAAGTTTTAAGTGTAGAGACAGTGGTGAAGCATAATTTATAATTTAATTATATTTTTACACTAATTAATCATGATTAAAATCATAGTTATTCAAATCCCTTTTTTTAGGGTTTAAGGACGTTAAAATTAATGGATCATGGTTAAAATTGTAGCTATTTAATATTTTTTCTTTAAGTTTTAGAGATGTTAAAGTTTATGGAATTTAATGTTTTTCACTTTAACCTAAAGTTTAGGAGGGTTTAATATATATATAAAAAAGCAAATCAATGTTAAGCAAAAACACGAGAAAATTTGAGTGTCCGTTTTGAAAATTTGATATCTTCACCTATATTTATATAAATCTAATGCACTTAAATTAGGTATGTTAGACCAATTCTATCATTAATTAATAATTCACTATCATAATTAATATGATTAGTTTATTATGGCCAACTGAAATGTAATAAGTTTATACAATTTTCCATTTGTCAACCAAATTCATGTCGTTTACGTGTTGAGTTTGGGTGTACCATACACCTTATAATTTACTTGCTGTTGCAAATTTTTTTTTTGTAGATTTTTTTAGTTTTATTTTTTTTTTAATGGTGGTCGGCCGGAGGTTGGCTTGCCGGCGGTGGCCGACGATGGCCAGCTGGAGGTTGTTAGTGACAAAGGGCAGTTGGCGGGGGACAGTTGGCAGCGGAAGGTGGTGGCCGGTGGCAGAGGACGGTGACTTGCGACGGTAGAAGGAAGTAGCAAGTTATAGGTCTTTCATCTCAACCGTTGATGTGTTTTTTAACATGATAAACGACTGAAATGATCAAGGTGTATCAGACACTCTTCAAAGGAGGGTGTATATTAGACTCACCTCATTTTCATATCCGTTGGGTGGGCCATAATAACAGTAACAGGTTTAGAAGTTTATAGTAATAATCACTATAAAGTAGTATAAAAATAATTTATGGGAAAATTGATAGTTTGGGATAAGTGATTTTTTTTTTTTGGGTGTAATGAGATAAGTGTGTTTTAATATTTATGTTGAAAAAGTAAATAATTATTTAATTTGTATAATGAGTAATTGGTTTGTTGATATGAATAATTATATTTTAAAGGTCTTCGTCATCAATTTTCTTTTAAGCATTGACCTCATGTTGCCATCGAACTTTCATGGCTAAAATGTTGTAGTTTCATTTCAGATTATGAGGGGGTAATCAAGAAACAAGTAATAAATACTTATGGTAAGAATAGTGTTATTAGTACTCTTTAATATTTATTTATTTTTTAAAATTTTTAATTATAATTTCTTAAATTATCTTATTTTTTATCCAACATAAATTATCTTTCTTAAATTATCTTTAAGAAAATGTGAATAGACAAAAGGAATATAAATTAAAATTTGTCTTGAATTAAAAATTTATATAATTGAGTAATTTCCATTTTGAAAAAGATTTTATTTAATTACTATTCCGGTCCAAAATTAAGTGAATAATTAGTCAAAATCAAAAATTAAAAAAATTATAATTAAAAAGAATAAAAATTTATGAATAAATAATTGAGAGTGTTAATAACTCTTAAATGTGGATGACAAATGTCAGTCTTAAATTATGAAATGTAGGTTCTACCATTCATATATTTAAAGTAGAGTGTTATGGAATTTTGCGGATAGACTTACTAATTTTATTACTTGCTTTGTTTTTATGAATATAGGATGGCTACTTGGTGCCGGAAATGCATATATTTGAAGCCCAAGTTGGAAAAATTGGCCGCTGAATTTGACACCAAGTAAACTAGTGTCTTCTTCAGTCACATGCCTCATGAGATTTTAATTTATTTAATTTAATTGATTCTTCTTTTAAAACTAAAATAAGCTAAAATCAATTCAGGATGCTGTGCTTCAAGCCTTCAGCTATAAGATAATGATTAACCACTACTGGGAATTCGAGTATGGAATACAATATCGTTGTTAATCCATTACAAACTCAAGTTTGCTACTAATTCGTTAGTTTTCTTATTTTGGCACTGTATCAGAATCAAATTTTATTACGTGGATGTCAATAAAGTACCTCAGTCTCTAGTCAAGCGTGGCAATATCTCTGTAAGTATGACTTTTCACTCTCCCAACCCTTATATTCTTTCTGGTAACAATGTGTTAAATACTTTTTAATGCTCTTGTTTTTTTTAAACTGTTATTTGTTGTTCTGCTTCCCAGAAAATGCCAACAATTCAGGTGCGTCACCCATTAAATTATTCTGTACGATATAGAAATCCAAGCCTAGGAAAATAAAATGGAATACGTGAATCCTTTGCAGCTGTGGAAAGATGGAGAGATGAAAGCAGAAGTCATTGGAGGCCACAAGGCGTGGTTAGTCATTGAAGAAGTTAGAGAAATGATCCAAAAGTTTGTATGATGCATTCTTCTGTTTTATTTTTCTTATTCCCTCCCGCTCCAAAATACCCAAAAAAAAAAAAAAAAGAGATTTTTTTTTTAAAAAAAAAGTAATCTTGTAATGTTTTTGTTTTTGTTTATTTTGTGTTGGCAACCGCGAGTAGTTGTGTATCATAAATGGAACTCTCTACAATTGCCAAAAGAAATTTTAGAGGAAAAGAAAGGGGTTTGCTGTTACTCCCTCCATCTTAATCATTAGAGAAAACAATATATATATATAAAGATTTTCATGCCAAATCACAATAATTTTCTCTCAATGGCAGAAACAGATTATTACACAAGGAATTCATTACTATTTTTATTTTAAAAAAAGTTTATATAACCCACAACCATAGAAGAAACAGAGACAAACCGAAGAAGGGAGCTCACAATCATGAACACACCACAAACCCACAACTATAGGCATAACTAGAAGGGCTGAGGAGAAAGATGCTTACCAGAAGAAGCCCAAAGGTATGTTTGGATAAAAAGGAAAGAAAATGTTTATTTTTTATTTTTAAATTAAGAGAGTTATAAAATATTTATAAAAATAAATAAAAGATAATTGAAAAGTTATATGATTATTTTTTCATTTGATGCCTTCATTTTAAAAAATTCTCTAACATAAAAAGTAGTTATTCAAAATAAATAATAAGTCTTCCTTTTTTTTTCTCTTTAAAATTCTTCAAAACTCCAACTTCCAAACATACTCCAAAGGAATTTGGCAAAAAACTTTCCTATAGCCGTCAATAGGTTAATCGAATAATGGAGCCTCAATGTAGCCTTCGCTTTTCCTAGCATCAACATGATTGTTAATTCCAACCATGGAGATCTCTCCTTTTAGTGTACACTCCACTACACCAGTCAAAGTATATACTATATACAGTAGCACAGAAACAAACATCAAGGTGTTCTTGAAGCCTCTAGTGTTTATACTTGAGTTATCTATAAAAGGAAGATTCAGGTATATCAACAGCGTCGCTTTGGCCGAGTGGTTAAGGCGTGTGCCTGCTAAGTACATGGGGTTTCCCCGCGAGAGTTCGAATCTCTCAGGCGACGTGTCTAATATTCTTTTACCATATATCTGGCTTTTATTTTGGTCCATGAGACATCTAGCGCTTTGTTCATCTTGAATTTTCATAATCAACTGATGATCTTTTAGCTTTAAATTGTTTTTGATATGCTCGCATTTTCTTACAGTTGCCCACGAAAAGTAACTTAATCCAAATCAAATTTCGAAATGTTCACATATAAAGAATACAATTTGTATTAAATATGATGTGTCTTGTTATGAACGGTGCTACTTCACCAATCCAAAAACCCTTGGCCAAAAAATTATACGTACATATTCATATAGTTCACCCTATGTACCAAATACGGTTGTTACAACGGGCTTCAATTATCAAGAATTTTAGGTCGGTACAATGGATTTTCAACAAAGTACAAATTAAGTTTAAAATTATGGATTAAACATACAGATTCATTTAACTTGTATTGAGAATTCCATATCATTCTGTAATTTAATTTTGACTGTAAATTCTTCTTCTTCTTCTTCTTCTTTTCATGACTATAGTAAATTCATTTAACTCGCATTATATATGAGCTTTTTACCAACCTATAGACTTTGACATGTTTTGAGACAGAGTAGATACTAGATAGCATATTTTTTAGATTATGAGTTTATCGTAAGTTACTAGGGCAATCTAGCATCCCCGTCTCAAATACAACTGTCCACAAAAATTTCAGACTAAAATGTCCATTGTAGACATTATGCAGAAACTGCCTAACTTCGAATTGATGAACAGAACAAAAGAAAGAAACAGAAACAACAAACCATAACAAGTCAAGAAGATCGAGTACGCACCAAGGAGTTTGATATTGAAATTAAAATAAATATGATGGCACGATCAACCGGGTTAGAACACAATATATTGACAGAAAAGGGCACCACAAGATCTTATCAGAGGGCAATAGCCACAGTATCTGCTTCCACTACATCAACACCATACTGACAAAATCAAGTAAGGTATCCCCAATTTTAGGTGCCTAGTGACTAGGTTCTCCTGATCACTGAGAGTGATTAATCCCGGTTAAGAAAGACTCTCTCACAAATAGCTTCCAACTACAAACCACGTAAAGATTGGAAACCTGAGGGTCCCTGGAAATTTCTACAGCGTCTTGTATGCATTAATTGCTGCTGCTCCAGGACAATGTTAGAATTTCTCATGCCGAAATAACAAAGAACTCTTATCAGCTAAGAAAGAGTGTCTAAAATGTCTTGAAAAAGATAATATGCTAGCATTCAAATGTTTCCGTATCCATGGAAATACCTTTTCAAGGAAACATGAAAAGCTACTAAGAAAACAGAACCATCCCCAACATGGTATCACGTCGATCTCCAACATAATCTACCCTAAAACAGTACAAACATCGTACTCTCAAAATGATCCACACCATCATTTCCAAAATGACCCACACAATCATTTCCAGCAGAGTTCAAACAGTTGTACTTCATTTCCAAGTTTACGGTAGGTAGCATCCAAGTTGCAAGTTTATCGCAATCTCAAATATTGATAATTCGTAAATCTTTTCTAAGATCTGATAAGTAAGCTATAGTTCAAACATGTAGCCGGAGGAAGATAATAGTTGATACCCTTAATCAAATAATCATCTCTAATTTTGCACAGGACGAGGTGCAGTTTAAAGCAAGGTGACTTTTCAACTAACTCATTGCAATGACAACAGGAACAAGTAACGACACTAATGAAAAAATACATTCAAATTAGACATAGAGCCAAAAAAAACACACTATTGCACAAGCGATGGTTTGCAAAGATGAAGAAGACGCAGAAGCATAAAGTATTGAAGAAGATGCAGAAGACACTCTTTATCATTGCAGTTCAACAATATCCAGTGTCAATCCATAAATCTTTCCTTACTTAAATTATCAAAATCCTTGAATTCAACAACACATGAAAGACTATCTGGAAAAATCTCAAATTCCAAAACCAAAAACTGCACGTATCCTTTGGAAAATGAGATCCCGCCATCCTCTCTCAGTGTTCTCCACCACAGTGGCATTCCCATACCTACATTCAGAACCAACCAACCATGTAACTAAATAAATTGGTTAACACAAAAGAAAAATTCCATAAAACCAATAATAATCAAACACCCACCTATCTTCTTCGGGCACATCACTATGCGTCAGTTTGACAATAGTAACTCCCGGTTCAGGCTCCTCAAACACAAGCCTCACCTGCAGAATTGACATTCAACATTAAACACTTCTAACATGATCTACCAATCACACAGCATGCATTTAAAGATTCAACATAGAGCAATCAAACCAAAAATACTTACCAAAGATTGAGCTCCATCAGGCCAGCTCCCGAACCTCCATCTCTGCACAATCAACTTAGCTTCCTGCAGCTCCAAATTAGTTCCATTCACCGACCCATCAAAAATGCTAAACTCCCCACCAACCTCCTTACTGATCCTGGCATTGCTCTGAGTGAAACCCTTCCACCTGTTATCATCCAATAATATCTCATACAAATCTCTAGCCCTGCAATTGAACCTCTCCGTCAAGCTAATACTTTTACACCCCTTCTTACTTTCCTTCTTTGCCGCCGCCACAGGAGGCGGCGTTGCAGAGGCGGGAAATGCTGACGCCGCATGATTCTGATTCTGCCGCGGCGGCGCGGCCTTCTTGGTCTCCAACTCGTCCTTGACAGGGCCACCTTTGGCCATGCTCTGCACCCAAACCCTAACTTTTTCCAAGATCAATGGCTTCCCCTTGGAGACCATGGCGTCCTTGAGCGTCTTCCCGATAGGTCCCTCGTCCTTGACGATGACCCGGAGTTCCGGGTCCTCGTCGGCATTCTCATCGGAGATGTAGGGGATTTCGACCGTGCCGTCGACCTTGAGAAGAGAATTTCCCTGAGAGTCCTTGGCTTCTCCTTCCCATGAGAGGGTGAGGGAGATCTCGTAGCCGGGGATGATCTTGCCCTTGCGGATGTTGACGTAGGCCTCGCCCTCGAGTTTGTTAATCTTGGTGGTCCTGATGAAGAGGTTGGACTCGCCGTCGAGGACAGTCAGGTTGTTGAGGAGGTTATTGAAGAAGGTTCTAGACCATTCAAGACAGTTGGTCTCCGCCCAGTGCCAGTTGTGGACGTTTGTGCCGTCGGGTCTCTCCTCCACAATCCACCGCTTGTCGCCCTCGCCATATCGAGCCATCGAATAAATCCAAGAACAGTGAGTTGCTGAAGAAGAAGAACCTCTGAGTGTGAGAAATTGAATTCGATTGGAGCGGAAGAGGATCTGGTTTGGCGGCTTCGAAAGAAAAGAAAGAAAAGAATGGTTAAATGGGGGATGGTGGAAGCAAATGTGGAAAGGTCTAGAAGGAAGGAACGAAAAAATTATCGTATCAGTTGAAAGAAGGATCTAGAAACACCAGATTATTTGGAATTTTGGATTAAGAATCGCATCATGGAAGATTCGCGATCCTTGTGCTTTACTTCGATACCTTCACTTACCAAGGCCAAGAAGGCCTAGAGGTTTAGCCTGCCAATTCTTGATCATGGTGCTTCAATGGTCTGTATAAAATAGTAAGCTATTTTGCATGATGAAATAGTTTTTTTTTTTTAATTTGAAAAAGTCATATATTTTGAATTTGGAAATAATTTGCTATATTTACTTATGTCGTTGTCTTTAAAAAATGTTTGGAGGGAAGGTTTTGAAAAAAAAAAAATTTTATTTTTTATTTATAAATTAAAATAATTATAAAATATTTATAAATATAAATAAAAAATAATTAAAATGTTATATGATTATTTTTATATTATTTATTTATTTTTAAAAAAATTAAATATAAAAATATTTATTCAAAATAAAAAATAATCCTCTCGATTCTTTTTCCTCCAAAATCCTCCATCCAAACAGAAGTACAAACCTTTCGAGGGCACTCAAGGCTGAATTCAGCATCTATTTGGGTGAGACAGACTTGTTGGATATTCGTGAATGGAAAGATTTACTTTGTATATTCTTAGCATTTAACGTAAATGGAATTAATGATTTATAAATAGTGATATGTATTCATCGCAATAAGCGACTTAGACTATACCGGATCCTTTGGACCGAGACTAGGCTTTTCATTTCTTGAGTCAATCTGATTTACAAACTTGGACTTTTATAAAGGTCTCTCCTATTTAAACGCACATAGAATATTAAGATTGATTCTTTTTCTTTTGTCTTTACTTTTTTTTTGGGTTCTAAAATTGATTTGAGTATTAGATTATTTTTGTAAGTATTCATATCTCACATCCGATCAGTGTACTGTCATTGCTGACTAATGCAAAGTTCTCTAATAACAACCTCAAGTTGTTTCAAGACCACCTGCTTAGAGTATGTTTGGAAACAAGTTAGAAACTAACGTATGTTTGTCATTTTCGAATGACGACAAAGAACGATCAAATCAATAATTTTGTCCGTTGTAGTATAACAACACCACTTTTAAGACAAAAGTTTAAACGTAAAAGTTAACACTTAGACAAAGAACGCAACAACACCATTAGGAAAAACATAGATAAAGAAGCTCAAGTTAAGTTTAATGAAAAATTACTTACTTATGTTATGCATTTTATTTTAGGGTAATCACTAGTCTAGTTTGATTAGATGACCTCACTAATATGAAATTGAAATTGATATTGATATTAATGGTGATTAAAATCTATTTCTGTAAAAATTAATTATGAAAAAGGGTAAGGACATTACTACCTCCCTTGCAACCAAGAGGCACAAAATCTATCACATAAGCCACCGTCCCAGTAGTAGTGGCGCACCTCCATACCGCTAACCGTGAATCACCTGCGAACTGAACCACCCAACACTGCCAGAAATCTCTCATACGGAGCTCCACCACTGCAAAAGAACCAGGTGTGCCACGATCACCGAAACTTTGCTATGACAAAGCATAAATTCGGAGCATAATTTAACAGTAACCTACTTTGGGGAATTGGGAGCAAAAATCATTGGCAAGTAGCAAGATCAACACTCTGACAAAATGGAGTGAGTGTAAACTACATGATGCGTGAGGCTCGCTGGCAGCATGCTTGTGGTCCTGCGTAGCAAGATCAACATTGTGAGAAACAGAGTGAGTGGAAACTAACTGATGCGTGAGGCGCGTCGTCGTCGTGCAGGTGAGGCTCGCTGGCAGCGTACTCGTCGTGCTGCTCGTTTTCTCCTCCTTCTCTTATAGTGCTATTTTATTCAAATTAGGGAAGAATGAACCTCAAAATCAACCAGAAAGTTAAGGTTTAAAAAATTTGAGATTCCTTGGCTTCAATGGAAGTGCATTCGCAAAATGAACTCAGAAAGTTAATGTTTTAATAAAATCGGGTTTCTTTTTTATTTTACAATTATCTAATTTTCTTCTATCAATTTTCTTTTACAATTATGTAATTGGCGTGTATACATGTCATCTATTGGATTATTAAATAGGAAAAACTTAGGTAAAGTATCATAGTTACTTGTGGTGTTGTTTCTCAATTATAAAAATACATTTGTATTAATTTTTTCACATTATTTTCAATTCATTCTCTTTTCTAATAATTTATTTTCACACAATTTACTTTGTCTTTTTATTTCTGTTAAAACTTCTGATGTCCTTTTAATTTCTCATCCTTCCTCTGGTGACCAATGATGGGGTCGTGGCCGGACGACGGTGGTGGGTCGATGGTGGAGTGAGTGGATGGGGTGGCACCCTAAGTGTTGGCAATGGTGAGGTGTGTTTGGTGCACGACATAGGGGCAGAGACGACGGTAGGATGGTTGGACGGCGCGATTCAGGGCTGACAATGACCACTTGGCGACAAGGGTGTGGTGGGGAGTGGAATCGAGTTCGATCTTGGGTGGTGGTTCACAGTTGCGTGGTGGCTGGTCTTTGGGTTGATGGGTGTGCAAGGTGACTATGGTTAACGGTGGGGGAGGACAGTGGTGCGGCGGTGTTTGGTGGCCCTGACGTGGAGGTAGCAAGATGGGAACAACGACGAGGCTTGACGATGGAGGTGTAACGGTTGTTTGACGGTGTTTTAGCAAGACTTGAGTTGTTATGGCGGCGCAAGACATTATGGTGAATGACGAAGACGAGTGGTAGCAGAGGCGCGTCACAGGGGTTGGGGTTGATAATTGAGTTTGTTTATGGGTGTTGTTTGATGGTGTCAAGAGAGAGGAGATACAGTGGAGAGTGTGGGGAAAAGGGATGCAGGAGAAAGTAAGCAAGTTAGGAAAAAAAGAGTTAATGTTAACACCAGAAAATTAAAGTGTTGAATAGATAATTAGGTAATAATGATGTGGAAAAATTAATCCATATGTTATATTACAATTGGAAAACAACATAACAAGTACCTATGGTACATTACTTAAGTTTTCTCCTTATTAAAACTATACAAGTGGAGACACATGTCAACAAAGACTTTATATATATTTAAAAAAAAAAAAGACACATGACAAGAAATTAAGAAGATTAGATGACATATGATAGGATTATAGACGAAGTAGTATCAATAATGAGTGACACATAGCATAATTCTAGGTCAATATCTTCTTTTTATATATTATGTTAATATTGATTAATTTATTCTCCTTTTAAAATAAAATTAAGCTAAAATCATTTTAGTCTAGCCTAGCTACATATTTGAAGATGCTATGCTTCAAGCCTTCAACTGTAAGATAAAAATTAACCACTACTGGGAATTCAAGTATGAAATACAATTTCTTTGTTGTCCTTGGAATTACGGCGTACATATTGTGTCATGATAGGAACACTTGAAGAGAACCGATCTTCACATTGAAGGTAGATCTCAAAGTCCACAAGCTTATCAAATAACTCATCAAAAGAGATAGGAGATTCTCTTGTACATATGGAAGCAGTGAATTCATGAGAGGTAGGATCTCATCCATAAGGTGGCTAATAAAAGCTAGTTCATCATAAATGCTCTTGATAAAGTGCAGATAGTCAGTGACGAAAGAGGAGCCTGTGGTGAGAGTGCTAAGACGCTCTTTGAGAGACATGATCTGTGAATGAGAACGGTTGGCATAAACACGTTGAAACAGCTTCCATGCTTCGGCAGATATGTTAGTAGACGTCATGACAGCATCTGCCTCACATGATCGAAGAAAGTAAGATACAGGAGTTGGTCCTGGCGAACCCAATATGAATGTGTAGGATTCAAAATAACAGTGTCACCTTCACCAATTTGGGCAGGAGGACAGGGGTTGGAGCCATCAATATAGCCAACTAAATTGTGACCAACAAAAACAGAGCATATTTGCTTGTGCCAGGGAGGGCAATTATTTCCAGTAAGTTTGATAGGTAATTGAACATCGTTGAAGTGATCGAGGTCTTTGGGATCAGGAGTTGGGGGAATGGTGGGTGATTGAGAGGTGACGGTGGTTGTTGTTGCGGAAATAGCCATTGATAGATCAAGAGAGCTATGAAGCAATGACTACTAATACCATAGAAAAATATAGGATACAAAGAATAATTGCATTCATTCTTTACTGTATCAAAGTACAAGAATATATACAAAACAAAGAATAATTTGAATACTATAGTTTGAATTTGAAAACAAAAACTGAAGCTATTTCTATGCTATAACAGAAGCTACCTTTGTGGATTAGATGGAGATATCAACGCTGGGTGGTTACACCAATATTTTTTGCTTATTTATTTTGTTGTTCTGCTTCCCAGAAAATGCCTACAATTCGGGTGCGTCTCCCACTACACTATTTTTATATACAATACCGGAAAAATCTTGCCACTGTTAGGGTTTATTTAGACATCCACATCTAAGAAAATAATTTGGAATACGTGAATTCTTTACAGCTGTGGAAAGATGGAGATGAAAGCAGAAGGCTCTTCTTCAATGCACCTATATGTGTGCAGAGCATCCATGCACCAAGTGGTTTAATCCATTGATATATTAGTAAAATATTCTCCGTCTAAGATGACTTACTTGATAATTGTTTGGTAGGGAAGAATGAAAAAAAATGGAAAACTTTTAAAAATTGCAAACTTAGCTCCTCAAATTACCAACGTTTTGAAATGTCATCTTCTCCATTGTAGCAGCATAAAAATTAAGTGAGAAAAAGTTCAGAGTAACATTTGCTAAAACAAAATTTAAGGGATAAAAAATTAATTTTAAAATGTTGTTTGGTAGTATAGCAATATATCTTTACGGTTTCACCTACCAAGCACAAACTCTCTCCCCTGTTGGTTTTCTTTCAAATTAACCCCTTTGCTTCCTCTATCATCTTCTTCCTTCTCCATGGGTTTAGGGTTTGTAGTGCCCATGCATAGTAGCTAGCAATAATGTGTTTCTAAATCCGTTTTCGACTGTATCCAACGAGGAGTTTGATATTGAAATAAATTTGACGGCGCCATCATCAACTGGGTTAAAAGTTGAAACACTCAGCGCCAAACCAAAAACTTGCAAACAAGCTGCGGGCAGTCACAGCCATTCATGACGCATCAACCCAAAAACAAGTTTACTTTAAGACTAGTCTATAAAATTTAAATGCTCTACTTGAGGAGATGCTATTTCTCATCACCATTGAGCGCCAACATGCCAAACTGCAATATTGACATAAAAGGGCACCACGACATAATATTCACCGGGTAATAGCCATAGCATCGGCTTCCACTACATCAGCACTGACAGAATCAATCACGTAAGATGTCCTCAGAATCAGATAATCAAGATTTTAGGTGCCTAGTGACTAAGTTCTCCTGATCACTGAAAATGATTAGTCCCGGTTAAGAAGACCCTGAAAATTTCTAAAACGCCTTGTGTATATCCAAATGCCACACAAGTCGCATCAGCTAAGAACAAGCCTCTAAAATGTCTAGAAATTGATAATATGCAAAGCATTCTAATGGTATCCCTATCCAAGGAGATCGTAATTCAAGCAAACATGAATATCTATTAAGAAAACAGAACCGACACCAAACTAACATAGCAGAATAAATAAATCATCTAATCTCTTCGGCCTACATGGTATCATGACTATCTCCAAATAGTCCTATCCAAAAACAGTACAACATCCGATTCTCAAAATCATGCAAACAATCATTTCCAAAAGAGTTCGAACAACTGTTCTTCGTTTCCAAGTTCACGGTAGGTAGCATCCCCGTTGCAAACAGGAAAGTCCATTTGTCTCAAAATGATAATTCATTAATCTTCACTAAGATTTTATGAGCAAGTTATATTTAAAACATGTAGCCGGTGTAACTTAATACCCATAATCAATTAATCCTCTCCAATTTTGCACAAGGAGAGGCGCAGTGTACAATAAGAACAAGTAACGACACTAATGACATTGTATGACAACAGCAACAAGTAATGACACTAATGACAAATCACATTCAAATTAGGTATAGAGTACGAAACACACTTGCAGAAAAGACGACTTGCAAAGATGAAGAAGACGCGGAATGTAGAAGCAGAGAGTATTTTCAGAAGAGACACTCTCCGGCAATATTAATCACGAACATTGCAGTTCACAATATCCAATGTCAATCCATTAATCTTTCCTTCCTTAAATTATCAAAATCCATGAATTCTTCTACAACACATGAAAGACTATCTGGAAAAATATCAAATTCCAAAACCAAAAACTGCACGTATCCTTTGGAATATGAGATCCCGCCATCCCCTTTCCGTGTTCTCCACCACAGTGGCATTCCCATACCTACATTCCGAACTCAAAAGCAACCATCTCAGTAAATTGGTTAAATCTTAAAACACAACAAAGATTTCATAAAACCAATAGTAATCAAAGTGTCAAACACTCACCTATCTTCTTGGGGCACATCACTATGCGTCAGTTTGACAATAGTAACTCCCGGTTCAGGCTCCTCAAACACAAGCCTCACCTGCAGAATTGACATTCAACATTAAACATTGATCTACCAATCACACCACATGCATTTAAAGATTCAACATAGAGCAATCAAACCAAAAATACTTACCAAAGATTGAGCCCCATCAGGCCAGCTCCCGAACCTCCATCTCTGCACAATCAACTTAGCTTCCTGCAGCTCCAAATTAGTTCCAATCACCGACCCATCAAAAATGCTAAACTCCCCACCAACCTCCTTATTGATCATGGCATTGCTCTGAGTGAAACCCTTCCACCTGTTGTCATCCAACAATATTTCATACAAATCTCTAGCCCTGCAATTGAACCTCTCCGTCAAGCTAATACTTTTACACCCCTTCTTACTTTCTTTCTTTGCTGCCGAGCCATCCTTCTTTGCTGCCGCCACAGGAGGCGGCGTTGCAGAGGCGGGAGATGCTGACGCCGCATGATTCTGATTCTGATTCTGATTCTGCTGCGGCGGCGCGGCCTTCTTGGTCTCCAACTCGTCCTTGACAGGGCCACCTTTGGCCATGCTCTGCACCCAAACCCTAACTTTTTCCAAGATCAATGGCTTCCCCTTGGAGACCATAGCGTCCTTGAGCGTCTTCTCGATAGGTCCCTCGTCCTTGACGATGACCCGGAGTTCCGGGTCCTCGTCGGCGTTCTCATCGGAGATGTAGGGGATTTCGACGGTGCCGTCGACCTTGAGAAGAGAATTTCCCTGAGAGTCCTTGGCTTCTCCTTCCCATGCGAGGGTGAGGGAGATCTCGTAGCCGGGGATGATCTTGCCCTTGCGGATGTTGACGTAAGCCTCGCCGTCGAGTTTGTCGATCTTGGTGGTCCTGATGAATAGGTTGGACTCGCCGTCGAGGAGGGTGAGGTTGGAGAGGAGGTTATTGAAGAAGGTTCTAGACCATTCGAGACAGTTGGTCTCCGCCCAATGCCAGTTGTGGACATTGGTGCCGTCGGGTCTCTCCTCCACAATCCACCGCTTGTCACCCTCGCCGTACCGAGCCATCGAATAACCAACAATTGTTTGTGTGTTATGTCAATTGGAATGAAGTGAGTGGGAATTGGGAGGGTTGGAAGAGGGAAGATAAAGAAGGGTTTGAAGAGTATAGAAGGATCTAGAAGTAGGGCAGTAGACAATTATAGGTTGAATGAAACGGCCTAGAAAGACCAGTAGTAGGATTTGAGATTGATATGTTTGCTAATTATTGTTATATTGGGATATAATACGTATCTTACTAAATATATTTTTTTAAAACATTTTTAGATATGTTTAGATTATTATATATTTACAATTTTTATAACAATGTACATGCGATAATATAATAATTAGATAAATAATAATATTTTTTTTATTTACATTGAGTATTGTTAATTTATGAAACATTAATGCTTTTTATTTAATTTATGATTTTTAACTGCTTTATTTAATTTAAAATTTGTATTTTTATGTTGATGTTTTATTATATTAAAGTTTAAATATATTTTTAGTTTTTAAAAATATAACACTTTTTGTTATGGTCTTCTTAAAAAAATTATTTTAGGGATTCTTTAATTTTTATTATTTTATTTTATTTTATTTTTGTTTTAGACCCTACCATTAAGTGTAAAAATGAGTTAGATTAGGCTAAATTTTATCAAAATAAATTTAAACATATTTTGTAATGTATCGGTTTGAGCCTAATCTTTTACCTGTCATAAGCCTTTTTTTTTAGGTTCGTCCTTAATTGTTTATAAGAAAATAGAAGTTTACCATACCCAGAAAATCTATTTAAAGACATACATTATATTAAAGTCTTTATATAAGTTAAGAAACTTAATTTTTTTAATTTTTAAATAAGTATAACTCTTCACAAAATTATTATATTTTATATTAAAATATATATTATATTAATATATAATTAGTAAATTATGTATATATTATAAATTCTTAATTATATATATAAATATTAAAAAATAGACTATCCTACTTAGCCAAATATGAATTTTTAAAAGTTCAAGCATTAATCTACATAATTAAATAAGTATTTCAAAAAGCTTAAATCTAACTTGTTTGCTAAATGAGCTAGGTTTATGTAAACCGAAAATAGGCTAGGTTATAAGTTCTTGATAGGCCAAGCGGCCTACTCCTTCCCTTCATGTCATTAGTGAACTTCCATTAAGTCTTACGTGGCATATAGAGTCACTAACACATAGAATCAGTGAGTGGGATCTTCATTTGCTACATAAACACTTAATAGAGGCTCCACTAACAGTTGAAACTAAAATAAAAAATAAAATTAAAGGGATCAAAACCAAAGAAAAATTTAGAGGGACCAAAACCGAAAAATGTTATATTTTCATAGACCAAAAACATATTTAAATCTTATATTAATTTTGCACAAACTAACTATTCAATTTCTAAAATTATTCTAGATTTGCAATTTAATTCCTTCTAATTATAATACTAGTTAATCCCTAAAATTCTTGTCAAATTAATCTTTATTAAGAACTAAAGCAATATACAAAATGAACTAAGTTGATACAAATTTTATAAATTTATGGACTAATTTGAATAATAACTAAATTCATGAACTAAATTGTAAGTGAAGAATAATTCTACAAACTAAGTTGCGTATTCTAGAATTTTGAAAATTTCTCAAATCCACATATTAGTATTGTATCATATCCATATATCATATTTGTATTCGTGCTTCTTAGATTATGCACATCTTGATACATTAACAACTCAATGAGTTAAAAAATTGGAGTCGTGTATTCAATGTACTGAGCTTTCACTTATATATATATAAAGAATAAAAATATTTTAATTTAGTATATATTAATATTTTTTGTTTGACTATATTATTTTTAAACTAAATATATGCAAAATAAAATAATAATTATCAAATTACAAATTACAGCCTAATTTGTTGAAAATAAAAAGCTTAATTAATATAAATAGTAACAAACAAAGTCACATATTGTTGAAGGCGTGCACAAAATATTATTATAATATTTATTATATTATATGATATTTACTTGCTTTGACACGTAACTTAAAAACAAAAAAATAAAAGTTAAAAGATGTTTACTAACAAATTTGATAATGTCTAAAGATGTAAACGAACAAATATTTTGAAGTATTTGTATTTCTTAGACCATAAGGTTCAAGAATAATAAAGTTCTTTAAATACAACAATTAGGCTTGATATGAACTTCTAGAAAACTATTTGTAAATATTCTGTAAATTTACTAAACATATCTAGTAGAAATATTTTATAGACTTTGAAAATATCTAAATATTTTAGAAGTTATATAGGGGAAGGTTTTAGAACCTTATTCTTACTACACACTTGACTACATTTTCACCCTCCATTAAGGAGATGAAATAATTATAAATAAGTGAGGCCTTAATAAGTCCAACTATAGAGAATTTCACACTTGGCTTCAAAATCGATTTTCCCTCCAGAGGCACTCATTAACCTTAGTCTCTTGGCTTCGCCACTAAACAAAAGGAAGCTTATGGTGAGTCAAGCTCGAGTCAAGGAAATAGGCTTGATTTGTTATTAAAATCGATACTCAGCTCAACTCATTTTTAGCCAAAATCACTAAGTGCTTTGCTTTGATTGGAATTTTGGTACTTTCACCTACCAAGTACCAAAGGCCCATATGCAGTTGGTCTCAACCTAGTGCCAATTGTGGACCCTCACCTTATCGAGCCATCGAAGAACCAACAAGGTTGTTTATGCGTGTGTATGCGTGTATGTGCGTGTGCTTGTACGTGTGTGTTGTAACACCCCAACTTTTGGATAAAAGACCGTTGTGTCCCTGTTTTACTGTTTCTTATTTTTCTGTATGAAATACAGAAAAATAATCTTGTTTGTTATTTTATTTGGTCGTTTTACATAATTTGTTTCGATACTGCCGGCGCGGTGAAATAAAAATTTTATCAAATTATGTTTTAAATTTTTCTGTGTAATATCTCGGCCGCCTATATAATATCTTCTTGGATATTTTATTTGAACATTTTGGATGATTAGCTACATTGTGGGAAAAAATGGGAAAATAACCATTACGTCCCGAATGTCTATGTTTTTAATGTTTCGTTTGTTTTTAATTGTTTTCTACTTGATACATGTTGTGATACATGAAAGCTCAATATTCTGTCTGTGATTTTATTTGGACTTTTTGTGAATGATTTGCTCCGGGGTAGGAAAATAACCGACAAGGACATTAGGAAAATCTGTTTTAATTATTCAGCGGGGGATCTTACTAAACCCATATGAGTGAATCAAGCATAAAATTAATCTTTTAATTTTTAGATTTAACGTCAAATAAAATAATTTTATATTATTATAATATTATTTTATTAGTCAATACAAATAAGTGACAATGACCGGAAATATTTTGGGGCCCCGCGTCATTCCTCAAAGAAGTTAGTTATGTCCAGATTCACCACATTTTCTACATCTTTGTCTGTGGTTCGCGCCAATCCACGTGGACCAATGAGATTTGGGTGGTCAAAATTGGTGACGTCGTGACTCATCATAACGGGCCAATAGGAACTCGACACGTGGCATCCTTAATGATACCCCAGTCCATCTCGGAACCTTGTACAAAGAATGCATTTTGTAAACACTGTGCACATCATTGAAAAGCGCAAGTCTCCTGGAAGAACGTGTTTTCTCGATGACTCATGGTGTTGTGACTCACCATTGATGACGCCGACCACACGTGACGTTGAAGGTTGTGATCTGAATATTTAACTCCACTCGCCATTTGTGCTAACTCACTTGCCTCTTCGACCAAAAAAATATCTATGTTGATATCAAATCCCGACTTGGTAGAAAGTTCTACGACGTTTCATCAACCGACTCATCGACCAAGTGAGTCACATATTCTAGAAATTTCTCTTTGATGACTCGCTTTACGACTCATCAAAGTACTCTACCAAGTAAAAAAAATGATTAATAATAATTGCTATCTGTTAGTCTAAAATAAAAATCTATGTATATTTTATTACCATTCGACGATAAGTTCGTCGACTTTATAAACGTGGTAATTATTGTATAATTATTGTTTATTGGTTAAAGTATGTTAGAAAATATACAATGTGCACCAATAGGAATTGGTCAACAAAAATGAAGCAACCAATAAGAATCAAGTTAGTAAATATTTAATGAATGAACTTGGTCAAGATTAATGGTTTGAATTTTAAGAAAATAGAAAACAAGCTATCAAATAAATTTAGGCTTCTTAAAGTTTGGTGTTCTACGGTGGAGGAAGAGAGCTATTTGCTCTATACCAAATTCACCAAAGTGAATTCACGTGAAGGCTTTAGGAAATTCATTTAGAAAACCAAATTGAACAAATGAAGAATAGTCAATATTGATGGCTTTTCTTGGTTGAAGTCTACTGACAAAGCAAGCTTTTGGTGAAGCAAATATTACCATGCAATTCTTACTATCTTTTATTGATTAACCAAGTAAGACAAAGTCAATTTTAGTGGCTTTTTTCATAATGTGTTTTGCAATGCATGTGTATGAAAGCAACAAATTTTTGCTCAATCAATTCATTCTTGTTCTCCAAGCATCTACGGTCATGGTTTTTCAAAAAAGAAAATAAAGCTAATTTCAATTTCCTAAAATTAGTCATTTTTGGTGGCTCTCCTTTTTGGCTTCTTCGGCAATTCACCTTTGGTGAATCCTACAATTAGCTATCCTACCTTATATTCATTCTTTCTCTCAAAATGATTTACGGCCATGCATAGTCAAGTCTTCATCTTTCTCCAAAATTCTCCAAATAGCAAAAGCTCTCAAATTTCCTTCTTTTCTTCTCCAACCTCACAGCCTTCCACCCTATTTCTATCAATCACTCTTTTATAATTCTAAACCACCTTATTTCTTGTTTCTTTACTTCATTTCAAGACCTTTTGTAATTGAAACCTAAGCCTAAATCTTCTATTTTCTATCTTGATCTTCAAAATTCAAGTTTGAAGCCTTGAAGGTAGGGTTCTTTAATCTTCATATTTCTATCCATTTCAAAGTTCTAATCATGATTTTGATCCATGATTATTTTAGTTTAGAGCCTTAGGTATTAATATTGTATATTTTCTTTGATTTTCAAGAAGCTCTTGGTGGAGAAAGTTTGCTTGAAGGAGACATACAAGGAGCTTTGGAAGTTCTTCAAGAGGTAAGAGGGAGATTCCCTCATCAACCATGTGTTGGTGGTGAGGAATGTTTGTGTTTGTGGTGAAGAATCCATCGCTTGATTCATTCACTTGATTGTTTATAGTTTTTCCTAATTGTGATTGATTATGTGTGTAAGCATGTTTATAGCTTTAATAATTTTTGGTATGTGTTTATGATTGCTTTGATATATTACATTGTTAATATATTACATGTGTTTATAGAAGTATAGTAATTATTCTAGAATGTAAATAGCATGTGAAAAATTGCATGAGTGTTCCAAAGAACACAACACCAATTGCTTGGAACGGCCTTAATATAAAAGGAGGACCAAAATGTTTCATCAATTTTCTAAAAGTGTGATTTAATTAACCTAGGAAAATTGACAAGTTACAAATTGATTTAAAGTAAGAAAAATGAATTTATGGATCCAAGAATGAAATTAGGTATTTCGGTCAACATGCCTAAGTTAAATGTTTTGATTTCTAAAACCATTTTCTAAAACAATGATTTAATGAATACAATGAATTTGACATTGATTTAAAAGATGAAAACTAATTTAAAGATCAAATGCAAAGACTTTGTTAAAATTGGCCAACATGCCACATACTTTTAATCCAAATTTATTTTCTAATTATGGACTAGATAATTTAATAAAAATAAATTAAATTAAGAGTTTTATAAGAGATTAAATGTATGGAAATAATTAGGAATGAATTATAAAGCATAGAATGATTTTCGGCCAAAATGCCAAATTTAAATCAATTATTTTGATTTATAGAATTGTTTTCAACTAAGTTTAAGTAATAAATGCCAAAAGGATTTTATTACAATGAGTTTTAAAGAAATAAATTGATTAGAATTAAGTTTAATAAGTTTAAGCTAATGATTTTTCTTGTTAGAAGAAATATATATAGTTTTTGTAATAATTTCTAACGATAAAAGCTCACCTTGATTTTGAAGCACGTTAGTAATTATCAAAAGTGTAATTTATTGGTTGTAATTAAAATAAAAAGGATTTTTGATGATAAACCTAGAAAATCATTATTATAATTTTTCTAAAC
Source organism: Ormosia emarginata (assembly GCA_029884605.1). Classification (NCBI taxonomy): domain Eukaryota; kingdom Viridiplantae; phylum Streptophyta; class Magnoliopsida; order Fabales; family Fabaceae; genus Ormosia; species Ormosia emarginata. The sequence continues at coordinate 11,312,013 of JAQQTP010000080.1, forward strand.
ATAATATCATTGTCAATTTATATTAAAAATGGACAAATAAGATAGAAAAGATGTCCAAAAGACAAGTATACGGTATGAAAAATATTCTACGTAGTTTAAATGTATTAAATATTATTTCGTTTGTTTTAAACGGTGTTTTTAAGGAATTCGGACAAGAAAATGATTTAAAAATCTTACGCGATTGAGAAAATGTATTAAAAACTCTACGCGATTTTAAAAACTAAAATAAATTTACGCGATTTAAAAACGTTTATAAAAGCGACGAGATTGTGAAACGCGATAAAATTTCTACGCGATTGACCAAAACTATATATGAATGTATATTTTTTCTTGTGTCGGGTTATGAGGTGAAACGCCGTCTGGCTTTAGTATATTTTTAATTTGATGCGCTATGAGGTGAACCGTTCGCTCTGGCTTCACGTATATTTTTCTCATTGCGTATCAAGCGTGGTATGAGGTGAACCCGTTCGGGCATTTCGATATATTTTTAAAATAGTGGCATTTTGGTGAATATTTTTTGGACACGATGTTGTCGGTGGGACTTAAAATTAATGCCAATTTTGGTGGATTGATTTAGAGGGTGAATCACATCGTATTGTCGGTGCGACCAAAAGCGTAGTGTGGTCGATCTTGAATGGACTTGGAGACGTTAGTGTGCATAATTCCATATGTGGAAAATTAGTTAGATTTGCAATTTAATTCTTCGGGCCGTGGTAAATGACAACACACTAGTGGACTTGACACACATTATGTTTATTCGAGATCTTGTAATTTAAATACATAACTATATTCATGAACTACAACGTGAGTGAAGAATAACTACAAACGCCTTGGATGGTGGATTCCATGTGACGTGGGGCAAATATATTAGTATTGTATCATATCCATATATCATATTTGTATTGATAGTTTGATTTGCACATCTTGATACAGTCAATGAGTTAATAGATTTTGAGGATCATTCGTATTCGATGTCTGTTTGTTTTTCACTTATATATATATAAAGAATAAAAGTAGGATTTGTCATATATGCATATGTTTATATCGTTTGACTTTATTATCTTTTAACTATGATCTTTTGCAAAATATCTTTTATATGTGATCTATGATCTTTTATATGTGATCTTATGGTTATATGTTGTTATTATCTTTGTGCCTATGATTTTATATGTTGTTATTTATTATTATTTTTATTTTTATCTATGATCTTATATGTGGTTATTTCTTATATTTTTTATCCATGATATTCTATGTTGTTATTTATTATATGCTTATTTGATTTATTTATAAATTGATAAATGATGGTATTTGTGATCTTCATAAGGTGTATGGAATACTTTGTCATTAAATATAATTAGGCTTGATTGAACTTCTAGAAAACTATTTGTAAATATTGGTGAAAGGGGATCTCACATATCTTAGTTGTATTGTTTTGTGGTGTTGTATTTGCTAAATTTTAGTATAGTAGACGAAGGAAGTTTCTTAGACTACACTTGAGGCTATGTTCAAGATGGTGATAGCGATGAAACGAGGTGTAATCTTCCAAGTTTGAGGGATTAATAAGTGAAGAAATGGAACATGTAGGTTGAGTTTTTATTAGTGTTGTTACCGTGCTATTAGTAGTAACATTCTTTGGCTTTTAAACAAAAGGAAGCTTATTGTTTCAAGCTCGAGTCTGTAAATGTTATGTTTTAAATTGTTGTTGAATATTTTGTGGAATATATAATAAGTGCTGTACTAATCAATTCAATTTAATTTACTTTTTCTTATAATTTTTGGTAAGTTTATATTTTCGCGAGATGAAATTTTAAAATTCATCTTTTAACAATCAAAACTTTTATAAAATGGTTTCAATTGATTTTATATTTTATTTAAAATGTGACGCCCTACGGAGGGTGTTACATGTGTGTGTGTGTTTCAATTGGAGTTGGATTGGGATTGGGAGGTTAGGGAAAAGGAAGAAAAAGAAGGGTTGATGAGTGTGGAAGGGTCTAGAATCGAAAAATGAAGAAAATTGTAGGTTAAAAGGAAGGGTATAGAAAGACCAAATTACTTGGATTAGGCATCACAAAGTACTTTGCTTTCGATGGGATTAAGGTACCTTGTATCAATTTGGTCAGGCCAAGTTAAATAGGGTCAGGCTATGTCACGTTAAGTATAGTTTATGTTAGTAAATTATTCATCTCGCCTGGTTTAATGCGAGCTGTGAATTATTCAAGTTAACTCATTGATTTGCATTATTTTTACTTATTTAAACAATTAGAGTACAAAAATGCTAATTTCAAATAAATTGTTTGATTAACTTGTATTAAAAGACTTAAAAACTAATTTGAATGAAAATATTTAAAATTAATTGTTACTTAAAATATATGGATGTTTATTTTAAAATGACATTTAGGTAAACTTAAAAATGATAAATTAATAATTATATTAGTTAATTTTGACCATATTCGAGCCTGCAGGCCAACACGACCTACAACAAGTTAGCCTACGTCGAGTTGAGCTAAATCGAGTCGAGCCAATTCATGCTAAAATATATTCAAACTTCAATTTTATTGGCTTTACCTATACATTTTATTGGGTTATTAAGACTAATCCATCAAACTTAACTAATTTTGATATCTATAACTTCACCTACCAAGTACCAAAGGCCCAGAGGTTTAGCCTGCTAATGTTGAATTTGATCATAGTGGTTCATAGCATAATTGTACAACTTGGACTAATCCAGTCAGTTCGCTCAAAAAACTAGTGAATCGAGTCTTGAATTGGTCTGATCATGTCTATATCAAACCCAATCAAATTCGAATAAACCAGTAACCTACTTGGTTAAGGTAAAATCAGTTACTAAAAAATAAAAATCAAACACCAAGCGACACAAATAGAGAGTTGTAGACCGTAGTTTCTGAGTTGAGCCGAGTTGGCCATAAAATGAGTCGGGTTAGGTTAACTCATTTTTTTAGCGAGCCAAAATTTAACTAATCCAGATTGGTTGTTGGGTTAAACAGGTTGGCTCACCTAAAATTTAAATAAAAAAATAAAATATAAAAAATAGAGAAAGATTAAAAAAAATAAAAAATACAACAAAAATAGTAAAATAATATAGAAAATATAGAAAAAAAAAAAAAATACTAAAAGCCAACAACTAATAAATAAGTTCATTACCCACAACATACCTAAAAGTAAGACAATAGTTATCAAGATACATCATCCATTAACCTAACAACAATACTACAAACTTAAACAACAAAAGCCATCAAACAAGTTCATTATTCATGCCCAATTTTAAACAAACATAGAAGTCCCTAGGTGTCAAGTTGTCAACTCCTCAAATCTCACTCAACCGCATCACTGTTTTGAACTTCTTTTCCACGAAAAAGATTGGAGGCATGGTTTGACAAATCAACATTTTTTTCATCATCTTCATCTACAATCCAAAATAGACAAATTAAAAATAAAAATGAATGTTTCTCAAGAAGTATAACATATTGAAAATAAAATTATAAATATTACTTGAAGGAGTATACTCATGTAACCAATTACGGGTTAAAATAAGCGCTTGAACATTGCCAGGAAGAAGCCAACAACGGTATTTGTTAAGCACACAACCACCGATTTTAAAAGCGGAGTCACTAGCAACCATATTTATTGGGATGCTTAACACATTGCATGCCATTCTTGAGAGGTTTGGATAACATTATTTGTGATCCTTCCAATACTTCAATACCTCCAACTTCGGGTAAAACTTTGGTTCAAGTGCTGCCTCATCTAATTAAAGATCCAATTTGCATTTGCCAGTGACAATAACATTTTGGTTCACATAATTAACATATGCATATGGCATTAAAAAAATTGAAAGAAAAGAAAGATTAATCAAGTAAAATAACCACAAGAAAAATTTAACACTAATGAAAAAAAGTTGATTCTTGAAATAACGACAAACTTACATGAAATGAATCCATAGATTGGTCTTCCACCAGATTGAAAATTTGTGGTGTAGAAGTCACATGTTGAGAAGAACCTGATGCACTCGATCTTGATTCACTTGGGTTTTCTTTTACATACTCTTCATAAAGCTTGTATATCTTGCTCTTGATATGATCAAGCTTCTCTTCACAATTAGAAGAATCAAGTTCAGAATAGCAAAATTGTAGCGCATCAAATTTCATCCTTAGGTCAATAATAGCCCAATTGCAAGAATGACACTTTAATTATTCCAATATTTGCTAAACTTAACAATCATCCTTTCAGTAATGTCTTTAATTATTGGATCATCACTTTTGGCATTATCCATCAACAAACATTCAATTTTCCATACTTGTTCATGTGACGTAATAAAGTTGAACTCCTTATCTTAGTACCACCAATCACATACTTTTGCCAATTGTATTTAGCCTTTTCTTTTCCATCATCTATTTCAACTTTGGTGAAATATTTCTAAACATCAAATGTGCAACTGCAAGTCTTAGCCTTTTTACTTGCTCTATTAGTCTCACCACTCTCATTTGACTTTGGTTTTGGTACCACAATTTCATCCATAATTTTTACTTCATCATCAACACAATCCTTACGAATTCCACCTTGATACACAGTTTCAGATTCCATTATGCAAATTTATCCCCCAAAAACAATCATAACATTAACAATCACACACACACACACACACACACACTATCACATAAATAGAGCCAATGCAAGTCAATACAATCCAAGTCCAACCATCAACAACACAGTACGTTGAAAATCAAATACAGTTATCCTTTTGAAGAAGCAATTACCTGCAGCTTGCATGTCTCTTCTGCTTTAGTATATTTGTGGCTCTACTGACTGCTACCTTGCACTTTGCTCTCTACTTCAATTTTGGCTCTGCACCTTGCTCTCTTGTTCAATTTTGCCTATCATTTTTTTAGGCATTTTCATTTCATTACCATTTGGCAAACATACAAAACACAAAACAATGGCAAGTGAAAGACAACATAAACACGCAGGACTCAATAAAGAAATCAAATCAGCAACCTAAACAAATGAACAACAAACCAATAAACACTCAAACAATAAACACAGATGTTGATTCAAACAACGAATCAATAAAAAATTGAGAGAAAAAAAAAAGATCAATTTATAGGAAAAAGAAAAATGAGCAACAAAAACACAAAGATTGATTCACCAAAATCACATGGGATTAGTGGATTGAGGAAGAGAGACGTGTAGGAAGCAGTGAAGCGGTCAGGTTCATTGTGAGTTCTGGTGATCTGGTTGCGAGTTCTGGTGCGATTGAGAGTTACCTTCTACGCTAGTGGGTGGTGGCCTGGTGGTCGCAAATCGCGTTCTCCGCTTCTACGGCTCACTTTGACTGCTCTAGCTGCAATGCAAAGCGGAGGTGTCAAAGGCAGCGTTGCACGACTTTTTTTGGTTCTCTGCATCACTACCATCGTTGATGGAGAAGGAGAAGAGCAATTGCCATGATTTGCAAACCATTTCAAATTCACTTACACTATGTTTGGATGATAGGTAAAGAGGGAAACGGAAAGGAAATGGGGGGAACGGAATTAATTTTTTGTGTTTGGGAGATTTAAAATGCATAGGAGCGAACACGGGGGAATCATTTCCCTCCCCAAACGAATTTCATGGCCAATTTTTGTTCCCAAAATTGAGGTGGAATGGAGAACACGTGTTAGTTAGTTCGTTAATGAATCTTCCAAACAAATTATGTTTCATTCCTTTCCTTTCCTTTCTAATCCATCCCCACTTATTCCGTTCCGTTCCGTTAATGAGAAAACATCCAAACACAGGGTTAAAGAAGAGAAGAGAGAAAGCAAAACGAAAAAATAAAACCGAAACACATAAAAAAGAGAAACATAAACCAATTTTTTTTTTTTAAAAAAAAGAGAAACAAATCAGCGTTAATGGCTTTGCAATAGTGCAAGTGGAGGAGTGTATGAGACTGAGAATAAAAGTGTTTTCTAAACCGATTGAGAATTGGTGAACCACTCGAACCTGTTGCGGTTTATTGGGTGACCCATTCCAGTTTATTAAAATAATCCATGTTGCTTGTGAAAGAATCAAACACAAGTTATTTGTTCTAAAGACTGGCACCCCCATCAAGCCACTTATTCTCGTTTTGAGATGTGTAAATCAAATATTGTGATAACAAAGCACGACCAATTTATCCCTAAATCCTACTTGATACCCAAGTTACTTTTTTCTATGAATAGTTATAGTAACATCAAGGATAAAAATCTTCTCTCTCTCTTTCTACCTCCTCACACCCTTACTTGCTAGAGCATTAAAATATCTTGCAAGTATCTAATCTCCTCTCCAACACATTTAAGAGGTTGTTAGAATAAGCTTAAGTCTACTGCATAAGTATTCCGCTAGCCTTTCACTTCGGTAAAGATCAAAATCCAACACTTCAGTTTCAAGTTTTCTACATTTGACCTTTTGCTCTTGTATCTCATTTAAGCTTACAATATTTGTCTTTCTCCTTTTTCAATGTCCAATTTCTTAGCATTTCTTCGATATATTCTTATCTTTAGTTCACCTCATATAACGTATGAGAACTTTCACCCATAAACAAATGATAAAAGTCAGGACAAAATATAATATATTTAACATGGTTTAGAATATATACTGTAAGGTTTATAAAAAAAGATCGAAAGAATATAATAAAACTTAATTACAAGCATACATACTCAATAATGATTAACCGTAGAAGTGAATTATAACTTCAAAGAGACCTTACCTGTAATGTCAATAATTCGAATCCTAAAATTATCACTTTAATAAGAGCTTTGCTTAACTACCATCATCCATTCAAAAGTTAATCTTACATGGTTGTGGGAGTTACATTAATCAAATACAAAAAAATGCAAGCATTCACGAAATAAGTTCAAAATGATCGTGAGAAACCTTTCAAAACAATTTCTTCTTTCAAAAACTTCACGCTAACACTGTGTTTTGATGTTTTTTCATTAATGGAATGAAACGGAATAAGTGGAGATGGACCAGAAAGGAAAGGGAATGAATGGAATATAGTTACCATTTTCTTTGTTTGGAAGTTTCATTAACTAACTAACGAACGAACACGTGTGTTCATTCTATTTCACCTTAATTTTGAAGGAAACAAAAGTTGAGCAGGGAAAATGGTTCTCAATGTGTTTCATTCTCTTCCCATGTATTTTAAAACTCTCAAACAAAAGAAGTTATTCCCCTTCTCTTCATTCCATTTCCCTTCCCCCTATTATCTATCCTCCAAACATAGTGTAAAATATCAAACATCCATAATCATGATACACGTCCAAAAACTAGTCTGACACATTATGCAACAGTATTTAATGGGATCAAGATCACCTCCTGTTCCTAAAAGAACAGAAGGCTGTCCTGTGAGAGTGGGAGTTGTGTGATGGAGAAGAGGAGGAAAAAAAAAGAGCAATAGAGGGTGTGGATGGAAACATGACAACCTCTTGTTCCTTAAGAATATAAGAATAGGAGGTGATCCTGATCCAATTTAATGTACATGATTTTTTTGGTACAAAATTATTTAATGTACATAATTAATATATGGGTATTATATTTATGGCTTTTGTTAAGAAATGTTTTTAGTGCATATGTTAAGAAACAAAAATAAAAATTATAAACATTTAATACTTTACAAATATATAAAAAAATATTTAACATTTTTTTAAAATAATTTTAATAAGCAATAAATATTATTTAAATTTCTTAACATATGTCTTAAATACACACATTAAAAAAAAAATCATATATTTATACTTGACTCTCAGTTTTTTTTTGAAATGTTACAGTACTAATTTTAAAATCTTATAATTTATACCCATCTAATCTTAAAAGCATATACTATAACCACCCAATAAATATTCAAATTCAAAAACATTTACAAGTGATTTCTTTTTGCCTAAATTGCATAGAATTTACCAAAATGCATCGAAAATTCTCCTTTAAAATATACTACTTTGAGTATTAGTGATTGCCAGTTAAGTTACGTGTTTTAATATTATATTTAATGATAGATAAAGAAAAAAAAAAAAAAAAAAAGAATAAAAATAATTTTTGTGTTTGAGAATTTTAAAATGTATAAAAACGGAATGAAATATAAGAAAAATCATTCTTTCTCTTTTTTTCTTAAATACTTTATTTTTGTTTCCTAAAATAAAGACAACAAATATTCTATTCTATTAGTTAATGAATTTTAAATAAAAAAAAAAAGAACTATATTTCATTTTTTTTTTTTTTTTGATTTATTCTTATTTATTTTATTTTATTCTATTAATAAAAAAGGATCCAAATACATATATGTTAGAAACAAATAGTAGTTCAAGACACTTGAAAAGAAAATAGAAATCGGAAAATGTTTAGTATTGGGCTTTTTAAGGCAAAGAAGTGGTTGAAACGACCGTGGCAGTGGCAACTGGCAATGCATATGCGACAATGCGCGAGTCAACTACTGCATCGTCTTTGTTTGCTTCGTTCTGCTTCCGCGGCAGCGTAATGAAGAGAACGCAGCGATTCAAACGTGTCGCTGAACCCAGATTGCCTGCTCCACCAACCGAACCGGACGACGACAAACCGGCTCAGAAAACTCGGCGTTCTAAACCAGTGAAACTCAGCGCTAAACCCAAGCCCAGATTAGATTCTTTGCCAAAATCAGAATCAGACATAAAAATGGAAACTTTGCCCCGCGATTTCTTTCAAATCGATGTGCTTGACCTTGCCCCCCGTTTGCTGGGAAAGTTTCTCCGCAGGGACGACGTCGTTCTTCAGATTACTGAGGTATGGTCCATTCCCCACTTCACCTTGGATTCCGATTACAATACAAGAGGATCAAGTTTTGAAATTTATTGCCAGTTTTGAAATTGGGTTGGATGTAAAATCAGAGAAGGACCCTTTTTTGTGCACGTGTGCGTATCTGTTGGTAAAGTGGGGAAGGGTTTAGTTACATTGGTTTTAACAGTAAACACTGTGGTTTGCATTTTTATGATTTAACGAGGAATAAATATCAGCCAGGTTGAAGCGTATGGACCAAATGATTCAGCTTGTCATGGTCGGTTTGGCATTACTCCAAGGACTGCCCCTGTCGTATGATGTTTCCTTTATTCTCTCTCTTTTTGTTTACATACTCTTGTTCACCTTGCATCTCTTAAATTCTCTACCTTTATTGAAGATTTGATTTGAACTTTGAAAATGAAGAGTGATGTTGTGTAGAGTAATTTTGCTGTGTGTTTGTTTGTTCCTATTTTGTAGTTTGGACCAGGTGGGCATGCATATGTTTATCTTTGCTATGGTCTCCACATAATGCTCAATGTTGTTGCTGACAAGGAAGGAGCTGGAGCTGCTGTTTTGATACGTTCTTGTGCTCCCGTTAGTGGTAATGCTCAATAGTATAGCTCATACATATATAGTATAATATAAACTATTCAGTTACTTGTTGCATTTTGCCGTTTAGCCCATCAATCATGCCCTGCTTACCTTCTCTTCAACAATGTGCGTGCTAGTGGGATTTTGTTTTGTCTCTCTGAAAGTGAGTCACCCTTATTTGCCTATTTTTAATTAAAAGAACCACAAACCTGATAAATCAGGTGTCCTCTGGGGCCATTTAGATGCTTTTTGTGTTATTGATTCAATTTATGGATGGATAATGAGATAAATTATAACTAGATCTTCCAGGTCATGCTAGTGTCTTATTAAAATGAATTCATTATTCATATTTCTCTAAAAGTTAAAGAAAAGAAAAGCTTGAAGAAATGATTCCTTAAGTAATGGTTGTATTGCGTGCAAAACAAGAAATCATCACAAGCTTGTAGACTGTAGCTTATTGTGACTGTGTACAAAGTGGACTATTTGAAAAAAATTGCACTTGAACCCAGAGTGTCATCTAGTGACTTTCCAGAGAAGTGTGTGAATAAAATATATGTGCAACTAATACTCTTTTGGCCAAGCCAAAGCAGGAAACTGGCTGAATAATTGGAAAGGTGAGGCTTTCAGTAGAAGTTCAGCATCTTTGTTACATTAACCTCTGATTATTTGTTTCGTCTCGTGTCAGTAACAATTCAATTAACTCTTGCAAAAAGACCTCAACCTCTTTACTAGTACTCATTATAAGGAAACCTTGCATAAAATTATTTATAGATTTGTCTTAAAATATTCTACAATATCACAGGATTGGATGTCATTCAGCAGCGCCGAGGTCAGAAAACTGATAAACCTATACTTCTTACCGGCCCTGGGAAGGTTAGTTTCTTTCCATTCCTCCTTTAAATTTGTTTGAGATGTTTATGAGGAAAATAATACAGTTAATATTTTGCACTACCATTTGACTTATCAAGTGAAAGTTATCTACATTTTAGTGCTTTACAATCAACTAGTCAATGTAGGAAGATGTTTTTTTTTTTTTCCATAAAACACAAATTAGCTGCAATTACAGACTTGCCTCTTTCTTGGCAAAATTTTATTGAGATTAAAAAAAAAGAATGGAAATTGTACCTTAATGAATAATGATCAGTAGATAGTTTGATACCATTGTATCTTTTTACATTTGTAAATTGTTAATTACATAACCTCATGGTTTATGATTTTATATGCTTGTGATTTGTGAAATAATTTGCTGTCCAGTTTATTATAAGTTTTATACTATGGCTATTTCTGAAAAAGGTTCAATCTCTGTAATAAAGTTTTCAAAGATTGTGCTTACCCTCCTATAAGTTTATAGAAATTGTGTGTGTCCCCATAAAGATTGTGAAATAAATATCTCACGTGGTGGTTTAAAAAGGTTGCATCATTTGTAAAATGCAATTTCTGTATGCATCGCAATATGGTATAACAGAATCGACCATGATCAAAATAATTACTGAGGTTCTTGCTAGAAAGGGAAACATAAAGAGGAGAAAAGGACAGGAGGAAAACAGGTTCCATGATTTAGTTTTCTTCCTCTTTTTGACCATTTTTCCATGCTTTTCCTCAAGAACTTAACTGAGAATATTGGTGGAGATGAGCATTCTTTTTTCCAAAAATGTCCCAGCATATCTAAAATATCACCTTGGTTCTCGAAATTGAACAATCTGAGTGTTCTCCCTAATATTAGGTTGGTCAGGCACTGGGGCTTTCAACGGAATGGTCCAACCATCCTCTTTATACCCCTGGTAAGCTTATAATTCCAGCTGCCCACATGTAAAATTGACAAATGGATAGTAATAGTTTCTCAAAAGGAAAATGGGTGTGTGATGCAGGTGGTTTGGAACTCCTAGATGGTCCAGAGCCCGAAAACATATTGGTAGGTCCACGTGTCGGTATCCAATACGCTTTGCCAGAGCATGTGAATGCATTGTGGAGATTTGCCATTGCAGGTACCCCATGGATAAGTTCTCCAAGAAACACTCTCAGGCCGCCCTAATAGTAATGTAGTAGTTTGAGGGAGACTAGTCGTTTGATGATAATGAACAGATTACGTAAATTTCTAATGTATATTCAACTGAAAAAATTATTAAAAACATGTCCTACCACCTTTGAACTTTTTATTATAAGCACAAGCGTGTACAGCTGTTTTTTTAATGCATCAATGCTGTTGCTTTCTTTGTGATGCCCAATTTTAAGGTATGGTAATCTTTTATTTTAAAATTTAAAAAATATATGTAAACTACTGTGTTATATGTAAAGAGAATTATTTTAAAATGTTCATGACAAGTATGAATGGTGTAAGTGGTAAGTTTTCATAATTAATTTGTAATTTCTTTCTTTTTTGTTTTCCAAAAATAAAGTATGAAGATTCTAAATAAATTTTCTATTGTAGTATAGACAATATATTGTTTTCGAACCAATTTTTTTTTTAAAAAAAGTTTAATGCATTACAGTTTCTTTCAACCCCCATCTCTGCAAGAAATTTTCCTCTTCTTGGACTTTGACAAAAGATCACCACCATTTAATTTTTGGTCGTTTGGGGACCCCATTATGTGTGTCTTATTATTAATTTAATAGTACAAGATCCTCCTAAAGAAATCTTCCACCAAGAAGACAATAATTTTTCAACTCTGCAGACCTTGCACGCGCATTCGTACTCAGTTAACATGTATGAATTTATATACTCTAAAATGGAAAACGAAGTGCAATAAATTTTGAGGTGCAACTAAGAATGCAATCAGATGATAATGAATTTACTACTTTGGAAATAACTTTACCTAATTATCAGTCTCAATCCGGAATTCTTTAAGTAATTTGTTACAAAAAAAAAAGAAAAAATAAGATGATAACGAATAGATTTTGAAGAAAAAAAAAGGATATACAAAATCCATTAGTCTTAAACAATATTTAGGTTCATTACTCGACTTTTTTGGTTAATTTCAGAAAGCCTATGCTAGACTTCCCAGATTGCACAGACCGGAGGAACACGGCTATGTATTATAAGTTTTTTTTCAATTTAAATGAAAACAAAAACTAAAATTGAAAACTTATTATTACCAAAAACAATTATCTGTGCTGACCAAGCATTTAAAAAGCCAGGATGTGTGGCTTATTCCATTTGAAACTGTAGACAGAATAAATTTTTGGCGAGACTTTAAGACAAGCTAAGGTAAAATAATTATATTCTTTGTTCTCTTTACTTATAGTAAAGATATTTGCCTAAAAGAAAAAGAACATTACTCATTGTCATTTCGTTGTTTTACTTCTATTAAAAAAGAAAAGAAAAAAGGAAAAAATATTCTTTGTTTAGCTTCTTGGCCTTCCGCATTTCCTTACGTTAAAGTCTATAGGAAATAGGTCGGCAATTTTAATTTTTAGCATTTTACTCTCGCAAGAAAGAGAAGCTGGAAATCGTTGAAAGAAGCGGAGCGTAACTCCTTATTCCCTATAATAAATACCAGCCACATACAAGCGCAAGCATAGCTTCTCTGATCATCATGGCGCAAAACAATAGCAGCGTCAACACTAGTAGTGACGATGATGAAACATATGACGATTAGTCATAGCAGGTAAAAAGAGAAAAATATATACCAAAAAAACAGAGACAAATAAATTTCAAGCCTTCACACTACCTTGAATTACTCACAATTACAGTTTTTATTCATACTCTTTTCCATCTATCTCATTGGAAAGATATAGAAAGAAAATGCAATATGAATACTTAAAAGGAAACAAAAAGAGACAACAGATATGCAGAGCCATTGAATTACATATGAATCCATGTAGTAATAAAAAAAAAAACTTTAATAAAGCAAGGTTCTAATTGTGTAGATGAGCGTGAGATTATGTATAAAGTGTTTGTTTATATAACGTTACCCAAGGTATAATAGGGCAGTGTATTTCATTTATCTCCGTAGACAGTTTTACGTGGATTCTAAAAACACAACTGCTATTGTTATTCCAACTACTCAAATTACCTTAAGATGCGAGTGAGATAAATATCCCACGGCAATCACAGATTCAAAATACAAATCTACCCATCTCTTATCAAGATACTATAATTAATTCATCCAAGATATAAAATACAGCATTTCATGGCGTTTATCTATTGGTAGCATTTGTTGTCAATAGAGCTATTCCTATCACTTAAACAATTAAAATAATATTACTTACACAATCAACTGTTATATAAAGGATGATGCTTTATGAAAAACACTTAAGGAGACAAAAAACTGAAAAAGAGACAACAAATATGTAAAACCATTAGATTGCATGTGAATTTGTGATCTCTTTTTTTGGGACATGATGCAAAAATTCAAAGATAAATCTATTGATGCAGATATCAATGAGAATTTTGGCCCTACAATGTTGTTTATATAATTACCCTCTCCACATAAAAATTGATAACAATGAAAATAATCTGATTATCTACATAAAAATTTATTGCCACAAGGCAAAAATTCAAGCACTCTGCAGAGTGAGAAGAGATAGTTAACCAGAAGAAATACAAGAGAATGCAGAAACTAGATTTTCAGACACCCATTTTCATTCAGCCAATACAAAATCTAAGATACAGATGAACAATCTCTGGAAAGCACAGCTTGCAAAAGTTGCTGAAAACACTAATTAAATCATCAGATATTCAGATACTTACGTGTGTACTATTCACATCATGCATCCAATCAGAATATTAATAGCCTCACATCCGCCACAAACTACCTTGCAAACCACAAAAAATGACTATCTGGAGAGAAAAAGGGGGTCAGATCCTCCATAGAAAACGCCAGAAATATATATATATATATGATAAAGCCAAGATATCCACCATACCTATAGTCAATTAATGACCCATGGAATGGTTGGTCTGGACGGAAGTTAGCACCAATAGAATTTTTCCACTCGAACATGCAAAGGTGGTTAGCTAGTTGAAAAGCTTTGTTAATGCCTTATCGTCTTGAAGAAACAATGCTTCAACCTGACCCTCAGCCTTATTAACAAATTTCCTATAAGCTAGGAGACACCCGCCTATAAAATTCATTGAAATCAAGACGGAAAAAGAGAAATTTTAGATCAACATGCTGCTGTACAGGCAACTGAGAAATGAAGTCCTCTTCCAATGATGAATACTCCTTAGCAATCGCATCCAGATCTTGTCCCATACTTCGAAGAAATTCACCAGCACGTTGTGTTAGGGCTTTCCTCCCATCAGCAATCCAGGATCCTTGTTGGACAGATTTATCAATCAGCTGCTTTCGTGATTTATTCTGGTCTCGAGACGATAGGGAGGATTCCGTGATTCTGAAACAAACACATGATCAAATGTCAAAGAAGGTAATATACTTCTTTTTAAGTTGGGGAGGTGGGAGAAGGTGCAGGGATGATAGAGATAGAGATAGAGTAAGATCAATACCTTGCTTGCAACTCGTGAATACCTTCATACAACCGATCCGCATGGCTCCGGAAACGTAATATAAGATCAAATATTACAAATAATGACTTGTAAAGGGACTGGGAAAGCTCTCCAAGGAGAGATTTCTCTACGATGGAATGCAGATATTTCTCATGAGCTGCAAGTAGGTCATCAAGATCCTTGGCTATTTCCATCTCACTTAAAAAGTTTGACCATGATACCTCCAAGACTTCAAACATTATATAGTATTGCAAGTTTGAAATAAAGTGATTAATTTCAACCCAAAGAACCTGGCAGCGCCTTAATGTTGAAACTAACTGCATCTTTACTGCATGTTGCAATCTGGTAAAGGAATTAGAAGTAATACAGTTTGGTTTCATGGTCTTCCAGGCACCAATAAGCGCATGTTCCACTCTTCTAAGCTTCCACAAAAAATTAAAAATTCTTAAATACCTTGCCATCACAGACTCTGTGAACACAGTATCTAGTGGAACTCTTGCATCATATTCCAGTGAAAATACATCCCAGCCCCTATCACCACTTTCGTGTGGCATCATTTTGACCCTGAGCCTATCCAAAATGTCAGGATCATCATACTGAGCATTGGATGCCCGAATTGCAGTTTCCAGCAATCCAGCAAGTTTGAAAGAGCTTATAGTGTTAGCTGGCTCAGAAAGCTCAGGCCCAACAATATCCATTAGATATTGCACAAAATCACCTTGACCAAGCAATAAATACCGCTTAATTGCAAGACAGTGTTCTTTGAATTTGTACCTCTTGTAAATTACATCCAACAGATGTTTATCAATTCTTTTTGCAGCTTCATCAACCAAGGACTCAAGGGTATCAGTTTCACCATACCCAAAACCACCTCTCCTTGCTGTGGCCCCTGTATCTGTGGCAACTTCTGTTGCGGCATCAGCCCAACCACGATCCTCACAACAAACGCGGAGAAAATTTATGGATTTCCCAGTCCTTAAGATCCGCTGAGCAAGAGAAGGCGAAATGAATGACGGAAGCATCACATTATGGAGCCTGTAACCTTCTCTCCAAAGGGATTCAGCTTTCACCGGCTGACCCACAATAAAAAACTCAGCAAAGATATCTTCTAACTCCCCTTCCAAAACCCACCTCCTCACCATTTCAAAGAGCGGAGAACACACACGCTGCAGTAATTTCCTCATGAACTCATGAACTAGAGGATCACCATGTTGAGCGTGCAAATGAATTGCACCAGCCATCGCCCCGCCCCTCAAAACCCTACACTTGTCAACCAAATCAGCCATCAACCTCATTTTCACCATTGGCTCAGCGAGCCAAACAGCTAATCGCCTCAGCGAAAGATAATTCCCCGAACTCGCCGATTCAGATACCAATGGAATCGGATTCAAAGACTGTGCCTCAAGCACTGCCAACAACTTATAATACTCAGTGAGCTCATCTTGCAATGCAGAACAAAACGCCTGCCCAACAGTTCCCACATCTTCGGCAGGAAACCGATCCATACTCCGTGATATAAACCCAGTAACCTTCTTAAACAACCACCCCAATTCACAAAGCTTGTGAACCATAGTCCTAGTGGCTCTAGGGACCCTAATCGAATCCGATAAAACATACCCATCATTGTCACTCTCAAATTTCACATACTTCCCATCAACTCCTTGACAAGCATACAACACATCCCTAACTAAAACATCTTCAGAGACTTGGTTCTCTTCCTTAACAAAATTCGCAAACTCCCTAAACGCGATATCACGGCGATTCTCAGGATCCTTGGCAATCAGCAAAACCCCATTATTCCAACCCTTGTGAACCTTAGAAACCTTACCCAATTCGGCGTCGGAGAACGCCAAATTGGGCAACAGAACCGAAGAATCGAAATGGGTTCTGGCAGTTTTTCGATCTTCGGAAATGATTTTGAGAAGATAGATGAGTGCCCATTTGTTATTGACGCTTCCGGGGCCAGTTTTGGAGGCGAATTTGGTGTAAAGGTCAGCGAAGGAGAGGGCTTCGGAGGACCTACCTTGGGTGGCGAGGCGGCGCTTGATGGAGTCGGCGATGGCTGCGGCGTCGGGGGCGACGGAGGGGGTGAGGCGACTGGACAGGATGCGGTGTGCGTAGCGAAGGGAGTGTTGGAATTGGGGGGAGTTAGGGTTTGGGGATGGGGAATGGGAATCGGGGATAGGGTTGGGGTTTTGAGATAGCAAGCGTAGGACGAGTTCTTTGACCAGATCTGCTAGCTTCTGCTGATCTTCTTCTTCGTCCATCGTGTGAAGAGTTGAGAAGAGCTGTGGGGTGCACTTTGCAGAGTGAATAAGTAGAAGGAGGAAAAAAAAGATAAAAAGCTTTTGAATAAGGGAAATGTGTATGAGAGAGAGAGAGAGGGGATGAAAAGAGTGCTTTTTTGATTTTATATGGGCGCGGAAATGAAATGAAATGCGGCCCTTTATTTTCAAAAAGCATTTAACTTCGAATATATATAATTCAATCCTGTCTTTTAAATTACAGTAGTCTCTCTTAAAACAAATATTTTCTTAACATACTTATTACTTTCCATATTCTGTGTCCATGTGTCTTTTATCCTTTTTTTTTTTTCTCTCACCTTTCTCATTCTATCCAATTTCTTTTAAGAATATATCATCACTTTATTAATAAAAAATTAATTTTTTAAAATATTATAAAATATTTAAATAAAAATTTCTTTTAATAATATTATTTTTATATATATAAATTTTAAAATTAAATCTAAAATTATAGAACTCAAACTCCTTTTACATAAATAATTATTATAACATGTGCTATCAAAAAGGAAATATAATATGTATTTTTAATTTGTAAATATAATATGTATTTTTAATTTGTTTATATATTTTCTCCCTTCAAATTTAGAATAAAATTTATTATCATTTATTTGGTAAAGACCATAAACATTTTTTTTTATTTCAAGTTCTAATAGAATATTAACTCTTTATTTATTAAAGTCAATAATTGATACATACACCGTTTATATATATAATCTTATTAATCTTTAAAATTCATCATTTTTTTATTTTAAATTATTTTAAAATAAAATATTAACAATTCAAAAAATTTAAATTTATAATAACAAGCATATGTATATCGTGTTAAAAATTAGGTCTCTAAAATATATTTTAAATACACATTAAAACTTCAGAAAAAAAAAAACGTACAAGAGCTACTAGTTAACTAATTAGAGTTATGATTAATTACATATAACTCACATAAATTTAATTGGGCGATTTTGATGAACAGAAAGCAGAAAGCATAAAGAGTATAAGGAAGAAAGAAAGAGTGTTGATTAGTATTATATGAGTTAAAAGTAACATTTTCCATCTAACTAACACTTTAGCAATGAGCAGTAACAAGACACTTTAAATAAAGGTCCATTTAACTAAGAGTCGCAATTTATATAAACAAAGTAGTTACAATAAAATAAAACTAAATCTTAGGATAAATGAAAATCAATGACTTTCTTTTTTCCTTACTTTGACATGCTAATACATGAGAATTGTTCTAGATCAGATTTTGGGGTGGTCTAATAAGGAGCAACTTGATTCATCCAAAATGGATTTCGGTCCACGATAAGCTCAATCAGGAGCCATAACAACTGACAACAAATTAAGAGGAAATATATCTAATCAATCCCACAATTATAAGGATTACAATTAATGGTAATTATTATCCATTAATTCCCAATTCAAACATGATTCCCCTAATTATCTTGTTATCTCCTAAGCATGACACTCCTATAAATATTAGATTAAGTCACTAAGGTATGGATCTAAATTTCTAAATATTACATACCTTTTTCATAGTTTAACTTGAGCATCGAACGTCTTTTGCAAGCACATCGCCCCTCACACCACCATCTTTGTCATTGTGTTACGGGGGAAACCACCACGGTTAACCTCTCACAGGCACTCTCGGGTGATCATCCTGGGCCTGCAAGGTTATCTACCCTTTTGATAGTTGTTCCTAAAAGGCGTAAACAGAGTGAAGAGAAAAAAAAAACTTCAACTAAACACGGTCATCCAAAGGCCTCGCACATGAGCTCATATGTCCTCATGAACCAACAAATATTCAGATGAAGTTGTGTCAGTGTCACTTGCAAATGGTTTAATACTCCAATCTAGAATGCAGAGAATGGAAGACAGACACATATACGGGTGAGCATTGCCTCGTATAGGTGATAACTTCACATATTGTAATTATTTGGGCCCCATATCTGAGCTTTATTGCCTGCCTAGTCCTGGTTTTTATGCATGAATGGATGAGTTTAACTGTATATTTGTATAATTTGGTTTCAATGTCTTCCATCATGATTTTTGGATATATTGAGTACATATGCACTGATTAGTGAATTGGAAATTTCTCTTTGGCAGATAAGGTTCCAACCAAGTGAATCAACTCAAATTTGGACCAGCTGTGCAAGAGGAATCATTGTACAAGGATCAACTCCTCACGCCGCGGCGTGGAATTTGGAATGTCGCGGCATGTGCCTCCCCTGATACAAATTCCAGAGAGCACGTATTTTGAACGTCACGGCGTTGGCATGAGAATGTCGCGGCGTTCCCTGACCTAAATTGTAACGCGCCGCGGCGTGAAATAAGAATGCTGCAGCGTGACCCTGTTTTCTGAGCCCTATAAATACTGTTTCATCGATTTTTAGAAAGAGTTAGGTTTTATTTTTGAGAGCTACGGCCAGGTTTTATCATTTTACACCAGCAGGAAGCAGAAGTGACCACGTTTGGAGTCTCTCTTCATCTTGGTGGAGGATTGGAGCTTGGAGGATCACTCCCCTTAGCTTTGTTCTTCTCTTCTCCTTTCTTTTTTCCATATCCATGACTCTGAGTTTTAGTATTTTATTTTCGTTTGTCATGGCTGGCTAAGCTGTTTATAGGGTTTACTTTGGATCCTCCTATGGATATTGATTAATCTTGTAATCCTTTGAGTTATATATATGATTTGGTATTTGTTCAATCATATAGTGTTTAATGCTTTAATTGTTTGATCAGCTTTCAACTGATTTGTTCAAATCTAATGAACCTAGACATAGGAATTTGGATTTGAGATCGTATGTATGATTGATGCATGTTCTATTTCATTCAATTGGCTTGGATGCAATGATTCGTTAATAGGATAGAAATATACCTATTGACCATGCATAATAATTAATTGGGAATAAATCGTTCATTAATAGAACTTACACTAGTCCTCATAGAAATATAGTGGATTAGGTAAGTAATACCAGGGTTGATTGACTTAGACATAAGCTTTCAGCTAAAACAGATTCCCAAGCTAACTTAACCATTGCATGTATATTGCTCGTAAGGATTATTTATTAACAATTGATATAGGAGGTGAAAAAGGATACCCTATGTTCTAAATCATTTCCTAAACTCAATGATAGGTTTAAAGTTCTTCTTAGTAGTTTAATACGAACCTTTACAATTTATAATTCCTTGAATAGAAATACTTAAGTTATTGGTTTATAATTAGTACTAAATTTGACGTTTATCCTCGTGGGAACGATATCCGACTCCTAGATACTACAGGTGCAATCCGTGCACTTGCGGTAAGCAAAAGAGCGAACAAGTTTTTGGCGCCGTTGCCGGAGATTATGTGTGTGATTATGTATGCTATGTATGCTTGTTAATATCCAGAGGAACTTGTATCTTGATAATCAATTTTTGAAAAATCTCATTCAAGATACAATTGTCGTTTCCTTTCACAATTGAATCATAAAGGTTAAAACTAATGTGAAATGATTGTTCAATGCTAGAGATGGATGTAAATTGGCCTTAATATTTCTGTGAATCCATATGCAATCTTTGAAGCATGTTGAGCAATCTAGTTTCATTTTAGGATTGATACATTTCTCACTTGCATGTTTGTTGAACTTTGGAATTGATAAGAAGTCTTGCTTAGAGAAAGTTTATGGACTGTGCATATGAAGGTATCAGTTATCTGTGAAATTGTTTTTGAACTCTCTTAAGGTGAAATCCTAATTTGCGCATGATTGAGGAAATGATTAGGGCATTCTTTGGACCGATTGAGCCTTAAAAAGCTTACCTTGACATGTTCATATCCTTAGGTCCCCTTTGGAGCCTTATGTATGTTTGGCCTTATGTTTTTCATCACCTACATATCCCATACCATGTAACCATTTCTAAATGCATGTGAAAACATGACATTTGTTATCTTACCATCATTGTTATTGAGTGCATGTATATATGATTTCTTGAACTGAGTCAAATAATCAGGGGTATTGTGTAAGTCAAATTCAAAAAAAACTTGTGTGAACCATCTGCTGTAGAAAATCATTGCTTTGTAAAAGTAAAAGAAAGAAAAAAATGAAAAGAGAAAAGCAAAGCAAAAGAAAAGAAAAAGAAAAGTAAAAATAAAGTATTGAATAGTTCTTATGAGTTCTGATCCTCAAAGTTGTATGGTATACCCTGATAATCTCAATGGTACTCAAATCTTGAAATCATATGTGTATGTGTCTTAATGTTTGTGTTAAATTCATTCCCTTTGTTCCTTAACCCATACCATTGGCTTAACATTATAAGCTGATAAAGACCCTTTTGATCTTCAATCATGTGTGAGTTACATTAGTGGAGAGAGATTTGAATTACAATCTTGTGGATTCCTTGATGCATATTCATTTGTATGTTCATAAACTCATCCACGTGAGTCATAATTGAAAAGAAGAAGTTTGATATGCATGATTGTGGGAAATTATATCTTGACTGAAAGGAAGCTGTGATTGTCAGCATGAGTAGGGTCGTATATGTGTGAAACTGAGTATGAGGCAAGTGCATTCTTTGAGATTTTATGCAATCATTTTACATGAGTTCTATTTAAGTGAAAGTGGAATGTGCAGATTGTTGAAGCAAGTTAACAAGTTGATCGATTTGAATGTACTTTGTTTTGCTCGAGGACTAGCAAAATTCTAAGTTTGGGGGTGTGATAATTTTACATATTGTAATTATTTGGGTCCTATATCTGAGCTTTATTGCCTGCCTAGTCCTGGTTTTTATGCATGAATAGATGAGTTTAACTGTATATTTGTATAATTTGGTTTCAATGTCTTCCATCATGATTTTTAGATATATTGAGTACATATGCACTGATTAGTGAATTGGAAATTTCTCTTTGGCAGGTAAGGTTCCAACCAAGTGAATCAACTCAAATTTGCACCAGTTGTGCAAGAGGAATCATTGTGCAAGGATCAACTCCTCACGCCGCGGCGTGGAATTTGGAATACCGCGGCGTGTGCCTCCCCTGATACAAATTCCAGAGAGCACGTATTTTGAACGTCGCGGCATTGGCATGATAATGCCGCAGCGTTCCCTGACCTAAATTGTAATGCGCCGCGGCGTGAAATGAGAATGTCGCGGCGTGACCCTGTTTTCTGAGCCCTATAAATACTGTTTCATCGATTTTTAGAAAGAGTTAGGTTTTATTTTTGAGAGCTGCGGCCAAGTTTTATCATTTTACACCAGCAGGAAGCAGAAGTGACTACGTTTGGAGTCTCTCTTCATCTTGGTGGAAGATTGGAGCTTGGTGGATCACTCCCCTTAGCTTTGTTCTTCTCTTCTCCTTTCTCTTTTCCATATCCATGACTCTGAGTTTTAGTGTTTTATTTTCGTTTGTCATGGCTGGCTAAGCTGTTTATAGGGTTTACTTTGGATCCTCTTATGGATATTGATTAATCTTGTAATCCTTTGAGTTATATACATGATTTGGTATTTGTTCAATCATATAGTGTTTAATGCTTTGATTGTTTGATCAGCTTTCAACTGATTTGTTCAAATTTAATGAACCTAGACATAGGAATTTAGATTTGAGATCGTATGTATGATTGATACATGTTCTATTTCATTCAATTAGCTTGGATGCAATGATTCGTTAATAGGATAGAAATATACCTATTGACCATGCATAATAATTAATTGGGAATAAATCGTTCATTAGTAGAGCTTACACTAGTCCTCATAGAAATATAGTGGATTAGGTAAGTAATATCAGGGTTGATTGACTTAGACATAGGCTTTCAGCTAAAACAGATTCCCAAGCTAACTTAACCATTGCATGTATATTGCTCGTAAGGATTATTTATTAACAATTGATATAGGAGGTGAAAAAGGATACCCTATGTTCTAAATTATTTCCTAAACTCAATCTGATGGGTTTAAAGTTCTTCTTAGTAGTTTAATACGAACCTTTACAATTTATAATTCCTTGAATAAAAATACTTAAGTTATTGGTTTATAATTAGTACTGAATTTGACGTTTATCCTCGTGGGAACGATATCCGACTCCTAGCTATACTACAGGTGCGATCCGTGCACTTGCGGTAAGCAAAAGAGCGAACAATAGGTATATGAAATGTGAACCCTCTCTCCGTATTGAGCATACCCTTTCTTGACTCCCTAAGGCTCGAATCACGAACTCCTTGTCCTGTAAACCATCTTCCATCAATTGAAGATATTCACCTTTTTGGGGGCCCTGCTCATAAGTTTTTATAGTGGATAGTGTTCCAAGTACTTCCTAGTCAACCCACTAATAGAGGTTGACATCTCAGGGAAAAATAAGTTCCTTCTGACTTCCACCAGACCCATTATGTCTTCTTATGTCCTATGTCCTGAAACACCCACAGAGGTCGTACTCTAGTCAGAATCAAAAGAAGAGGAATCTTATAGATAATTGTTCCAACTCCTCAATGATTTCAGAGAGCAAACAACACGGCTCATGCCTTACTGCCTTTATGGCGTTCTTCGCTTTATAAATCATTGTCTGGATGTACATCTCGGACAACAGCCTCTGCCTCCCAATAGGGTTACCTTGTTGTTGGGAGTGTTTCCACCGACTACCCTACAATGGAGACGGCGGTGTTGACAAGATCTCTAGGGAGCTCTTCTCCCCTTCATCAATGTTAACTTCCCTCACCCTCACCATAACAGATATCGAAATAGGCAGAAAAAAGAAGAAAAAAAGGTTTGGCTAAGGGTAATACCTGGTGGTTAAAGTAAGAAAATGAGGTTTAAGGTGTTGAAGATGGTGAAAACCACCACAAACCGTTGTGAACAGTTGTCGGAAATCGCCTTAGGTCGCCAAAAGTCAAAGAGGAAAGAAGAAGCAAAACCAAATGTGGGAGGGGGTCACCCCTACTCCTATTTATAAGGATGTGGTATCACCCCAATTGTCACCACTAAAAGGGCATTTCCATCCCTTCACCATTAATTCAAATCATGGCAATGATGGCAACGCGAAAACCTAACGGCGGCTGTCATCCAATGAATGTCATGTATCTTTGCAAAACTATCATAATAGATGGGAAAACGTCAGACAGATATGAAATGTCGCCTCGGCCTAAACATGGTATGAGGGCACCACAGTTTGTGCCACGGATTACGGATGTTAAGTTCCCAAACCAATTCAATGTCTCATGATAGACCTCAGTAAAATACACCAATGCAAGGGGCAATCTCACAACAAACTTGCATACCACATTATGGACTTCGGCAATTCTATTACAGCATCGCGATATTCGACATCCACGCCGTAAAACGAATCCCTTTGTCCAAGACATGTTGTTACTCTTGTTGATCTTAGATATCTTGACACTCAACTATCACATCTGAGTGTTAAGTTAAAAACAATTGTTCTGGTTTGGATTCCAGGATAGTCCCATAAGGAGCAATCTGGCTCGTCCAAGATGGATCCCAACATGTGCAACTAGGAGCCATAACAGTTTCCAACAAACTAGGAGGAAATTTCCCTAACTAATCCCACAATTATAGGGATCACCATTAATTATAATTATTATCCATTAATACCCATTTCGAACGTGATTCTCCCATTAACTTGCTACCTCCTAAGCATGACTCCTATAAATATTATCCTAAGTCACCAAAGTATGAATCTGAACCTCTAAACACTACTTATTTTATACATAATCTAATTTGAAGGCTGAAGTGTCATTTTGCAAATACACCATCCCTTCTGCCATTGTACTACAGAAGAAACTACCATGCTTAGCCTCTCATATACACTCTCAAGTGATCCTCTGAAACTCATTTAGAACAAGAATATTATTAATTAGTAGAAGAAGTACATATAGAGAGGCAATAAGATAAAAAAAAGTTCAAAGTGGCCTCTTTTATCATATAGTTTCATGTATCAAAAAATAGCTAATGTAGCAATTTTGTGGTTTACTTTGTTCTTCTCTCTATACACTTTTACTTATGGTTACCAATATTGATGTAATACTCCACAACCATATTAAAGTGGGAGTCCCATACAGTAATGCATGGATAAGCTCGAGACAATCTAATTTTGCTTCCAGTTAGAGATATATATGTCAAACGCCAACGGCAACCCAACAGCTAGAATCACTTAATATATCTCTCAAATCATGTCTCTAATTCCCAAGCCTAATCATCAGCTTGAGATACATCCATATTAAGTTTGAAGCAACCATCCCTAAGAGGGGTCCAACGAAGACTTCATGGGTAGACCTTGGTGGGTTGGCGATCATGCAAACATTAAGGAGGTCATTCTCCTATTTGAAACTCTCTGGAACAAAAAGAGCCTTAGAGATTACAGGCTCTGAACCTAAAATATTTCCTTCCAAACATATTTTAATTATGGCAAGCATATATCATGAGAGATAGAGATCAGGCTTTTAACAACTAGTAAAGGTGAATGTTGGATGATGCCTAACAACCAAGTGGTGAAGGTGGTTCAACCATGATCTTAGAAAGGCAAATTGAGTGTCGCGACCGTGATCGCGGCGGGAGTGGCGAACAAAATAAATTGTTAAGAGTCGTCACCAATTTTATTTAAATTAGAAAAAATTAAAAAATCCTTTTAGAAAATAGTATTTGGAACCAGATTGGATTCGGGAGTCAGTTATGCATAGGGAATGGTGGAGACTTTCCTGATACATTCGTCCTAAAACGGTTATCCTAAATTAGTTATGCAAACTTAATAATCTCATAATATATTTGTTTTACCCCTTTTATTTGAAAAAAATAAAAAAAAATAATTTGTGAAAATTTAAAATTTGGCTTGACGAAATAAAAATTCTATTCCTACGTATCTTCAGGTGCAATGAGGAACTCAAAGTCACGTAGTTCTATATAAAATACTTGTGGGTTAGTTATTTTTAATTTAAAAATTTCGAATCATTAAGTTGTCACAACTCAGATGGTTACAAAACTTACAGGATTAACAAGCTGTCACAACTCAGTTAACCCTATTTTATTTCTTTAAAAAAAATATTTATTTATTCTATATTTTTACCTTTTTAATTATAGGTTAATTGTTTTTAACTTTGAAAACATTTGAATCATCAAGCTGTCACAACTCAGATGATTACAAAAGTTATAGGATCAACAAGCTGTCACAACTTAGTTAATATATTTTTATTTTATTTTATTTTAAAAAAAATCTGTTATCTCCTTTTTTATGATTATCACCTTTTTATTTTTGGTTTTTTATCCTTTCAGCCCAATAACTTGCCATTTAAGCCCACTTCTAAAAAAACTTCAAAAAAAACTAACTATCAGGAATTACAAACAAACAAAAAGAAATCAAATAGAGGCTAAAAAAACGAAAACAAAAAGAGGATATTTTACAGAAAATTGAGCAAGAAGAATATGAAGGCCAATGGCTACCGGCAGATCGGTGGCGACACGTGTTCAAGTGGAACGGCGGTGCGACGATCCGGGTGGCGGGGCTGCGACGGAATGGATCGATGAGGAGCGGGGAATGGTCTAACTGGGCTCGACGGATCTGTGCCGATCGGGTTGTGGTGCGGGCTTGCGAGGCGACGCGCAACTTGGGCAAATCCGACGGCATGAGCAATGTTGGTTTTGCGGTTATTGATGGCGAGTTCAGGATCACGATGCTAGGAAGAGGGAGCGCAGATCAATGCATGTCGCCATTGGGTTCGACGACGGTCTGGCAGATTCGGGTCTACCTTCGGTTAATGGGTTTTGGTGGTTTGGTTTTGGGTTATGTTTTTTGTTTAGGTCTTTCTTTGATTGAATGGGAAGAAGGTGTTGTGGGTGTTTTGGTGGTTGGTGATATTTGGGTTGTGTTTGGTTTGGTGTTGTTGATGGTTTGAAGAAGAAGGCTAATGGTGTGGTGATGGAGGAATTTTGGCAAAGGTCTTTGAGAAGGCTACGTGATAATCCGAAAAGGCTATTGTGTTAATTTTGTTTAAGTTGAAGGGTACTCAGGCTGAAAAAGTTTTCTGAAGTTAAAGTAACGTCTTCTTTTGTGTGTGAGGTTATAGGTTAATATAGGAGGGGATTAGGTTAAAGATGAGTTAAAGTGTGATTAAGATTAGTTTAGGATGAGGAGTTGAGATCTGTTTATGATGAATGCTGAAGTTGGTTTAGGATAAGTTTAGGATGACTGATGAGATTTGATTAAGATATGCTTGTTTATGATAAGTTTGAGTTGTATTAGAATGAGTCAATCGGTTAATGAGTTAGATTATGGGTTGATGGACTAATTGGGTTGGATAATGAGTTAATGGGTAGGATATTAGATCATGGGCCGGATATTGGGTCAAGTTATGGGTTGGATAATGGATCAATAGATTAATGGGTCAATGTATTGGATAATAAGCCATTGAGTCTTTTTTTTATTTTCTTTTTTTTTTATTTTTTTACAAAATACCACTAACAAAATTGGGTGTTCACACTGAGGGTGATCTGATCCATAGCTCTTGAACTCATCAGCAATTATGAAGGGCATGGGATACTTAAGTAACATTGTTATCTCAATCTTTATCATACTAATCATGCAAATGCAAATGCCCAATTTTTAAGGCTTGTAACGTGGCTAAAGTTAAAGGCTATGAAAGAAAATGTATAAGACTCAAACAAGTGTTTAAGGGTTAAATGAGACAAAGGATCCTTAGCAAATTTTATCAATTGCCTTTGGCATTATTAAGAGTACTGATTACTTTTTTTTTTTTACCTCATCATTTGTCCTTGTTATCTCATTCTTCTTTTCTTTTCCTTTTTTTTCTTTTTTCTTCTTCTTTTTACTTTTTTTTAGAAATCATCTCTTTTTTTTTTTACTTTATGCTAATCCCCTATTGTAGAGGTGAACCTTGTCTAAGGTTCTTTGAAAAACAATATTTTTTAAGCTCAAAAAAGAGTAACAAGAGATAATAAAAATGATAAACTTGTAACAGATAGAGAAAGATGACCAATCTTCATTTTCAAATCATGACATAATTGCTTATTTTCATCATTTTACTTTCGAGACAAGAAGATAGTACATACCAAGTTATTACTTATTTGCTCCATTTTGATTTTTTTTTCAAAAGGCACTTGCACACGCGGACTTTATTGACATCTACCAAACTAAGAATTGCCAAGAATTGGATTCTAATGGGATCCAAAAGCAAGGAAAACACGTTGAAGAAATGAAAGAGAATAAATTTCAAGAAAGACTATGTGATGGAAATGAAAGGAAACAAAGCATCTATGCAAATTTATTACATTAATGCTTCAAAAAAGTTAACATAAGTTCAATATCATTGATTATCACTTCAAGAGTTGTTAACAATACTAAGTCCAACTATTTCTTCAATGTCAAGCTTCCCATAAGTAATTAGCTTTCTTACTGCAGTCTTGAAGGATTCACAATCTTCAATTTAGTGTCCTGTGATATCCATGTGGTATTTGCAAGTTAAACTTGGATTATACCCCGCTGGGAATGGTGGTTCTAAGGGACGTACAAGATTTCCCGAAATGAGGTGGGTATCAAACAGCCTCTGAAAAAGATTTGCATTCGAAATGGACAATCTTGGGAAATGAGGTAGGATTTGGGGGTGGAAGCGACCTTAATTTTGGAAGTTTGGCCGATGTTGTAGGTGATTTTGGTAATTTTGTGGAGGTGAAGAGGTGGATATCGGGTATAGGTTAGGCGAGTTGGTGCATATGGTTGTGGTATGAAAACATTGTTGATTTGGAATTATGGAGTTGGGGTGATGTTTGTGGTTAGTATAATTTGGTGTGGAGGGTAGTAAGGATGTGTAGGTGTATGGTATGGCAAATGAAAGTTAGGGTTATATGGTGATCGATAACTTGGGTATTGTGGGGAATATCGAGGTTTGAAGATCTGTTGATGCTGGACATAATTCACTTCAGGCTCATTCTTTTTTGGTTGGAATCCTTTCTTAGCAGTGATATCCTCTATAGTACTTATTGGCAACTTCCTAGTCTTGCATAAAATCTCGATTCTTTCCCCAACAGCGATCAAGTTAGTGAAATCTTTATATGCTGCTCCGACCATTGCTCCGATAAAAGGATTTCTCAGGGTTCCTAAGAAATATGAGTACGTCTTAGACAATGTCAATGAGGGTTAAACTTGAGTCGTCAAGGCTCTCTACCTTTGTCTATACTGCTTAAAAGATTCATTATTTCTTTTCTGCATTGAGTTTAATTGTTCCCGAGTTAGAACTGTTTCCAGGTTGAACCGATACTGACCCATAAACAGGTTTGCCCAGTCATCCCAAGAAGAGATATTGGAGAGGTCTTGTTGGATACATCATTCCAAAGCATGCCCAGTCAAGCTTTCATGGAAAAAGCTGACAAGGAACTTCCAGTCCTTTGACCAAATTGACATTTTGGTAATGTATGATTTTAGGTGAAAAAATGGGTTAGTGCACCCATCATATTTGTCAAATTCTGGAACCTTAAAGTCCTTTGGGATAATAATGTTAGCAGTAGGGCACAATTCTTCTATCTCAAGGGGACCATAGGTGTTAGGACTCTTGATTGCTTTGATTTGTTCCTCCATCTTTTCTATCTATTCTTCTTCCCTCTTATCATTTTAAATGGCCGCATGACCAGTACTAGTAGAAAATCCCGTTGATGTTGGGATGGACATATGCGGTGGTTCCCATGTATACTCAGCATTACCATGAACTTCATTTCGAGTTCCTTCTAAGGAATGATATCCTTCTCCGATAGGAAGTACTAGTGATGCAACATTTGTTGTTCCTCCCACAACAGGTATCTCAGTAGTAACCCTAGGGTTTGTCCTCATGTGATTGATATTTGATGGGTGCAAATGTGCCCCAGTTACTCTTATACCTCTAGTTGCCCCCATCAAGGTGAGGGTCTCCCTCATGGATAACAACATTTCCTCTATTCTTCTCTGAGACTCTGTCATCTCATTTATCATTTCTTTCACTTCATCAACTTCCATACTTAGATTTCTTCTCTCATTCTCAGCTGTCATAACTGTAAGCTTTGTTCGAGCCCTTATGTTGTAAACTCGAGTTTGATTTGTGTCTTTTTTCCTTGGTCGTGCAATGGTTGCTGAATATGATAACATCACACAAAGATAATGAGATGAAATGAATGAGATTCATGAAATGTCTAAGATAAAATGAATGAAATGAAAACATTTTATCTTTTTTTTTTAAAAAAAAATACAAGGAATGCCATGAAAATGAATATTTTTTTATTTTTTTAAGAATGCTATAAATGACATGAAAATCCATAATTTTTTTTGTTAGAAATGCTATGAAACTGCATGATTTTTTTATTGAAAAAATGAGAGATAGCTAGATAAAGAAGACGTACGCTCCCTCCGTGTCCTAAAGGATTGCCTTAAATGAGGATTTATGAGTCTTTTTAATTTATGAGAGCTTTCATTTGGTGACTCTTCTATTGTAAAGGTCTCTAGAGCCAAGTCCATTTCAGAATGTTGACCACGAATTAGTGGGTAAACCACTAGGTGTGGGACAATCATGAAAAAGACACACTCTATATGAGGTTTTCGCAATAACCAAACAGAATGTATATAAAAAATGACTACCACTATGCAACCTCTTCTTAACTTAGGCTTCACTTAGACCCAGGTATAGGCCCCCACTCGGATGTGTGTGATAAATGTGTAGGTGTAGTGAGTGTATGGAACATACAAACCTTGACACTCCTAAAGACTACCCACATTCTATAAAACAAAGCAAACACAAAGCAAACTCCAAAAGTTTTCTACCCTCAGGTTTACATAAAAAAATATAAATAAAAAGAATCCAATAAGTAAAAAAAAAAGGAAAGAAAAAAAAAAGGGAAACAAACATATAGAGATCACAATATTTGCATAACCTACTTGTATAGGCTTGACTCTCAAAAGTTCCCAGTGGAGTCGTCATCTGTCGCGACCGTGATCGCAACGGGAGCGGCGAACAAAATAAATTGTTAGGAGTCGCCACCAATTTTATTTAAATTAGGAAAAATTGAAAAACCCTTTTAGAAAATGGTCTTTCGAACCAAATTGGATTCGAGAGTCAGTTATGCATAGGAAAGGGTAGAAACTTAACCACAACATCTGTAACACCCCAAACTTTCTATTTATTAAACAATAATTTTGACAGTTAACAGAATTCTACTGTTTAGTGATTTCTGTGTACTGTAAAATTATTTTGAATATTCCATCTGTATATTTGATCATTTTGAGTAATTTACTCTGTGTCAGGAAAATAATAATTTTCGGGCCGGAAAAACTTTACGTAATTTAATTATTACTGAAAAGTCTTAATTATTTTACGTAATCTAATTTGATATTTGTGAGTTTTCTAATTTTTATGATTTTATGTGTGATTATAAAATTTTTACTGTTTGTGGGCCCCAGGGGGTGTATGTGGGCCCAGGTGGCCATACGTGAACCTAGGTGGGTCCCATAAAATGAAAATTTTTCTATGCATAGAAAAATTTGTACTGTTTAGATGGAGACAAGAGATCTTACTAAACCTGAATCCGGAAACAGTTTTAGAAAATTTCTTTTACAGTGTTTTATACTGTATTTAATTATCGAACGATAAAAAAATACAGTAAATATATTCTTTTGTGAGCTTATAACAGATAAAAAATAAAATACTATACTATTAAGTCAACATTAGTGGTTTCGATATCCACTATCGATTTAATCACCGTTGGAGATTTAATCTTGATTTAATCAACGGTAGAGATTTGATCTTAAAAGTGAATAGGATCAATTATAACCGTTGGATGAAAATTCAATCAAGGGTGAAGATTTAGTCTTATAAATGACTATGACCATTATCAACCCTTGGATGTAGAATAAATCAATGGTGGAGATGGATCATTAATGACCATTGGATTTGGTTTTAGATCAATGGTGGAGAATTGGTAATCAAAAATGACTACAACCATTTTGGACCCTTGGATGTAAAGTTTGAGGGTGTAGTCTTGACCCTTCATTTGTGGAGACACATCTAAGGGCTAGGGTTTAAAGAGAAAAGATCCAAT
Source organism: Ormosia emarginata (assembly GCA_029884605.1). Lineage (NCBI taxonomy): Eukaryota > Viridiplantae > Streptophyta > Magnoliopsida > Fabales > Fabaceae > Ormosia > Ormosia emarginata. The sequence continues at coordinate 11,344,167 of JAQQTP010000080.1, forward strand.
TGCCTATATTAAGTCTTCTATCTAAGCCTAAACCTAAAAACCTACATTAAATCCTAACCATTGATCAATCAATGGTTAAGATTGCCTAAAATGATGGCTAGGAGACTTGTTGTAATTTGAAGAGTGCATGGATAGGGGGGCACGATTTTGGGCTGCTTTTAGAAGCCAAAGCAACACTTGAAGACCATATTGATCACCTTTGGTCATTATTGATCATAATTCATTCTTGTCTCCTCCAAAAAGCCAAAACTTCATCAAACAAAATTCTCTCCATTCTCTCCATGCAAGCTACGGCCACACCACCAAGAACACCCTTCCATCACTCAACAATTCTATACAACCATATTTCTTGAATTTACACTTAATTCTAAGACACTTTGTAGTTTACACCAAGTTCCAAATCATTTATCTTCAAGGAGTTTTTCCTAAAGCAAGTTCTAAGGTTCTTAAGGTGAAGTTGTAGAAAACTTCATTTCTCTTTTCTTTTTCATGTTCTAAACCATGTTTGATCCATGGTTCTGCTTATTCAAGCTTGATATACTAATTTTCTTGTATTTGTTTCATGTTTAAGAAGCTTGTGTTGGTGGAGATCTTGTTCAAAATACAAAGCAACAAGCTTTTTGGTGGTTCTTCAATAGGTAAGAGGGAGATCCATCTCACCAACCAAGCATGGTGGTGAGAGATGGTTTTATATTTGATGGATGGTGAATCCATGTGAGGATTCATATCCATGGTCATGTAATAATTTGTGTGTGTTATGTGCTTTGATTATTTTTGTCTATGCTTGATATGCTTTGCATGATTTACTTGTGTATGCGTGCTTAGTATGATTTTTATTTACTTACATGGTATGCCTATGATATGCATGATGAAGATATGTTAAATATATTATGATGGGTGCATGTTGAAATAAGAAATTTTGGCTCCAAAGGCCATAGAGAAAGTCACGGTTTTGGGTTTCCAAAACTAGGGTTTTTATTGAAATTTTTCAAGAATAATGAAGTTAATTTTTAGTCCTTAAACTTAAGCAAATTTTCGGCCAAGACACTAATCAATTTGGTGTTCACAAAATTATATTTTCATGAATGATAAAATTAAATGATTTGAGAAGTAAAGAAAATAAACAAAAGGGTTTGTTTTACAAAAATAATGCACACGGTTTTTGAGTTGTATTTTTATTAATTTATTTTGTGTAGAAACACAAATGGAACTTAGATGATTTACAAGAAAAATATTTGATGGTTTCAAAGGCCATATATAAGGTTTTGATAATTTAGAAAAATGTTTTGATGTTATAAAATACAAGAATTTTCAAATAAGGATTTTGGAAAGGGAATTAAAGTGTTATCAATTAAGTGAAGTGGAATTTTCATAAATAAAAGAAAAAAGAGATTGAAAGTGTTGAACTTCAAATTATTTTAAAGAGAATTAATTTTTAGAAGTGATTTAGAAATATAAAAGAAAACGTTGTAACTTAATTTTACTAACGTAGAATTTATTTATTGGGTTTTGGAAAACGTTAAGAAATTTAAAGTTAAAAACAGTAATTAAATCAACTAAATGTGATTTTGTAAGATTAAATCAATAAAAAGTGATTTTGAGAAAATATATTACGGAAAAGATTTTTGACTAAGAATAGGAAGGGAATAAAGTAAGAAATTATATTATTGTAAGAAAAGTCCAAAATTATATTTTTAAAAGTTAAAAAATATTTTACGAAGAGTAAAAATGGTGAAAAACAATTTACGTAACTCAAAAACGTAATTTTTAAGTTACGTGACTTGAAAAACGTTAAAATATTTCTACGCGATTTATAAAGTGTTTAAATATTTTACACGATCGAAATGTTGTAGAAAAATCGTTATGCGATTTAAAAACAAAAGAATATTTTTACGCAATTAGAATACAATAGAAAATGGTTACGCAATTTTTTTTTAAACGTAACAGAAAATATTACAAATCATTGTTTACGTAAATAAATATTACGTGACTGTGAAAACGTGACAAAAACATTTTACGAATGAGAAAAACATGGTAATGTGATTTTGCTGTTAATATACAGTAAACTTTACAGTTAAAAATCACTATATGAATACTGTACAAGAAAATTGAGAAGTTTGCCCGTAATTGGCGTTAATATACGAACGTAAAATAGTATTTGAACCTGGTATGAGAAATTATGTGATTTACCTTTGGTTGGTAATTGGTGCATTACATATGCATTGAAAATAGTCCGATGGACTGTAAATGGCTAATTGCCTAGGAGAAATATACACCTCTTGAGTGAGTGCGATACGCGTAGTGCAGGTCACTCGTTGACCTTAGGGGCATCGGGGTGCGGGTTGCTCACAATGGGCAGTTAGTAGCTCTTTCACGTACCGTGGGTTAGGACCGATGCAACACACCGATGATCCGGACCGAGATACTATTCTTAATCGAGATCGATAAAGACCTGTCGTGTATGTCTTAGATGTCCAAGATATAATTATAGCACTTGGTCCGAGGCACAAAGTACCGACAGATCTTTTCGATCAATTTCTCCGACCGAGTTTAGCTCCATAGAGTAGGAAATCGAGTTTATGTGTTCATGCATTAACATAAATGCTTACATCGTGAAATATAATAGTTATGAAATATTGATTATGACAATTATACTTTTTAAAATATACGCTTAGTGTAGATGGCATTTTCCGTAATTATTAAATGTTAATTTTGATTGATAATATGATGATGCCATATTTGTAATATGATGTGTTTATATGGTATCTTTGTTATGTTATCTCTATGCTAAATGTTGGTATTGCGTAGGTGATCTCACTCTTTGTATGTATATTTGTATATTGTATTTATAAAGACGTTGAGAAAGAAATAGTACAAGAAGGAGAAGAAGAACTACTTCTCACATCTGGGAACGCAGAATTTTGAGAAGATGGAGATGTCCAGCTTTCTAGGATACGTGACATTACAGTTTCATGGAGGTTCGAAGGCGTGGCATGTTCATTTGGATCGACAGTGTATATTTTATATAGGGGACCTGAACATTACTTACAGTAGGCCTTATCAAGGGAACCCCTATTTTAGTGTCAATATTTATGTACAGTTGGAGTTTCCACTATCCATTAGACAGTACTGGGGAGCTTACTACCGTACTCCTAGTGCGATAAGTATCGTGTTGTCTGCGCGGACACCTGTCTATAGAGCTTTACGTAATAACGGATTCCTATCTGCTGAGGAATCTGAGGGTTCTGCTGTTTAGTCAGACTTGAGCAGTATGTTGAGTCTTAAATTATGTTTAATTACTTTGAGAACATGGTCTGTAATATAAATAATCCTGACAGTACATGTGTAATGTATAATGATGTAAATTATGTGTGATGATGTATTATATTTTTTATTTTCCGCTAAGTTTATGTTATTGTCATCAAAGCAGAAAAAAAAATTTTACAACTCGTATTTTTATCACAACATCACCTTTTATGACTTAAGGGTATTTTGGTAATTAAATAACATAAATGTGGCACCCTACGGTGGGTGTTACAGCATCTCTAATACATCCATCCTAAAATGGTTACCCTAAATTAGTTATGCAAACTTAATAATCTTATAATATATTTGTTTGACCCTTTTTATTTAAAAAAAAATTAAAAAAAAATAATTTGTGAAAATTTAAAATTTGGCTTGAAACCAATAAAAATTTTGCTCTTACGTATCCTCAGGTGTAATGAGGAATTCAAAATCACGTAGTTCTATATAAAATACTTATGGGTTGATTATTTTTAATTTAAAAATTTTGAATCATCAAGCTGTCACAACTCAGATGATTACAAAACTTATAGGATTAACAAGTTGTCACAACTCAGTTAACCCTATTTTATTTCTTTAAAAAATTATTTATTTATTTGATATTTTTACCTTTTTAATTATAGGTTAATTGGTTTTAACTTTGAAAACATTTGAATCATCAAGCTGTCACAGCTCAGAAGGATACAAAAGTTATAGGATCAACAAGCTGTCACAACTTAGTTAATCCATTTTTATTTTATTTTTTAAAAAAAAAATCTTTTATCTCTTTTTTTATGATTTTCACCTTTTTATTTTTTGTTTTTTTTCCTTTTAGCCCAATAACTTACCATTTAAGCCCACTTATAAAAAAAACTAAAAAAAAAAACTAACTATCAGGAATTACAAACAAACAAAAAGAAATCAAATAGGGGCTAAAAAAATGAAAACAAAAAGAGGATATTTTGCAGAAAATTGAGCAGGGAGAATATGAAGGCCAATGGCTACCGGCAGATCGGCGGCGACACGTGTTCAAGTGGAACGGCGGTGCGACGATCCGGGTGGCGGGGCTGCGACGGAATGGATCGATGATGAGCGGGGAACAGTCTGACTGGGCTCGACGGATCTGTGCCGATCGGGTTGTGGTGTGGGCTTGCAAGGCGGCGCGCGACTTGGGCGGATCCGACGACAGGAGCGACGCTGGTTTTGCGGCTGTTGATGGCGGGTTCGGGATCACGGTGCTAGGAAGAAGGAGCGCGTAGATCATGCATGCATGTCGTCGTTGGGTTCGACGACGGCCCTGCGTAGATTCCGAGTCTACCTTGGGTTAATGGGTTTTGGTGGTTTGGTTTTGGGTTGTGTTTTTTGGTTGTGTTTTTCTATTTGGGTCTTTGTTGATTGAATGGAAGAAGGTGTTGTAGGTGTTTTGGTGGGTGGTGATATTTAGGTTGTGTTTGGTTTGGTGTTGTTGATGGTTTGAAGAAGAAGGCTAATGGTGTGGTGATGGAGGAATTTTGGCGAGAGGTCTTTGAGAAGGCTACGTGATAATCCGAAGAAGGCTATTGTGTTAATTTTGTTTAAGCTGAAGGGTGCTCAGGCTGAAAAAGTTTTCTGAAGTTAAAGTAACGTCTTCTTTTGTGTGTGGGGTTATAAGTTAATATAGGAGGGGATTAGATTGAAGATGAGTTAAAGTGTGATTAGGATTGATTTAGGATGAGGAGTTGAGATCTGTTTATGATGAATGCTGAAGTTGGTTTAGGATAAGTTTAGGATGACTGATGGGATTTGATTAAGATAGGTTTGTTTATGATAAGTTTGAGTTGTATTAGAATGAGTTAATGGGTTAATGAGTTAGGTTATAGGTTGATGGGCCAATTGGGTTTAATAATGGATTAATGGGTAGGATACTAGATTATGGGTTGGATATTGGGTCAAGTTATAGGTTGATAGGTTAGATAATAGATCAATGGGTTAATGAATCAATGTATTAGATAATAAGCCACTGAGTCTTTTTTTCTTTTCTTTTTTTTTTTCTTTCATTTTTTTAATTTTTTACAAAATACCCTGAACAAAATTGAGTGTTCACGCTGAGAGTGATCTAATCCATAGCTCTTGAACTCATCAGCAATCATGAAGGGCATGGGATACTTAAGTAACATTGTTATCTCAATCTTTATCATACTAATCATGCAAATGTAAATGCCCAATTCAACCTTTAATGTCATCTTTGCATAATTTCCTCCAAATGTTGTTATTTAAAATTTTGGCTTTAGTAAAAAAAATTTTTTTTAGGATTTAATTATGATTTTTTGAAATTTATTTATTACTATTTGATTATATAATTGTTAAAATTATTTAATTATTTAATTATTTAATAAGTTAAATTCTTTTTATAATATAATAATACATAATTTAATACTAGTGTAAAAGAAATTTTACAATGATAATAATTAATCAAAACTAAACTCAAACTTTTAATATATATAGAGAATCTTCTTTTTAAAATTAATTAAGAGTAGATGCATGAATAATACATAAAGAACAGGAGTGTTTTGCTTACTTAACATCGCTACTATGAATTCTCATAGGAAAGTTTTCAGTTTAATAACTAGTAACTAGTGCCAAACATGTTTTATTTTTTTATTTTTAGAAAAGGAAAACTGTTTTCAAAAACCGAAACCAAAGGCCCATTGTAGCTCCCAATTCTTGTAGACAAGTATTGCGTTTTGATGATATTCTGGCCAGTGACTGTGTTAAGGGGATTAAAATCATGTCATCTTCCATGTCTCTTTTCAATTTAAAGATGATAATTCAATAAAATAATTTTTTCTCTCTCATTTGACAATAACTTCTCTTTCAGTTATCATTTTTAATTTAATGAATTATCAGCATTCAATTAAATAGATAGAAAATAAGACAAAATATTTGAATCCGTTCTAAGGCCTATCTAAAATTTACTAAGCATTAAAGGCTCAAAGTTCCTTCTTTAATGACAGATCAAAATGAAAAATTTCTTCTTTAAGGAACTAATCGTATCATAGTTACTAAGTAATGTAAAGTTGCAAAATACAATTAAGACCAATTGTCAATACCATATTCTTTTATTGCCCTGAACCTGAAGTTGTTGATCCTGTTTTTTGATTGTTTCTATCATTTGATTAGAGCAACCTTGAAAAACACGCACACATGTTGTTTCTTTTTTTATTCCCCTTTTCAAATGAACATAACATGCAATGTGTTAAGTATGTACACGTTGTTTTTGAGACGTGTCTGCGTGTTTAATACGTGTTTGTATCGGATATATAAGGACACGCATAGGACACATGTATCTTGTATACTTGAATATATTTAATTAAAAAAATTATTTTTTTCGATTTGAATACGTCTTGAACATGACTCGGACACGCCTAATTAATCGGTGGTGGAGAGTAAAATGAAGTTAATCTTTAAATATTCCTTCTAGTTAATTTTTTTAGATGCACATATACTTGTACGTTATTAGTTCTATTAAGAGAAGTTAGTTTATGATATTTTTTAGAAAATATCAACAAAACTTATGTTTCATGTTTTTTAGAAAGGATTTACTAAGTAGTAAATATTGACACATATGATATATATTAAGATATTGTAAATTATTAAACTTATAAAAATAATATTAATGAATTATAAATATTTTTATTAAATTTTATAATTATATATATACATAAATTAAATTCTTTAATTTATTTAATATTAATTTATATATATGTCGTGTCCATATCTTATAATTTTTTGAATTTAGTATATTTCAGTGTTCGTATCCATATCATATTTTGTGTCTATATCTATGTCTATATCTGTGTTTCGTAGGATACAAGTGACCTAGCTTAGCTATTACACCAAAATCTTCATTATTTTGTATTTGTTCTTATGTGGCAGTGATCTCATCAAAGTATTGATTGGTCCCGAATAATAAAGGTGTTCATGCCTTCATGGTTCTTATGTGACAGTTTTCTCATCAAAGTTGATTGGTCCCAAATGATAAAGGTGTTCATGCCTTCATGATGAAGCCTAGCCATTGTTCACTAAAATTGGTGTGGGCCGTGTGGCTGAGGACCACCAATTGTAGTCCCCTAGCTCGGAGCACTCAAATTAACTTTTCTTTTACCGAACATGGCGATGGTAGAAACATTTTATTCGAAAGTAAAAGTATAAAGCTGTAAATGCTGCCATCTACAAGTTATATAATTCAAATGACTAGTATATATAATTATTGATAAGGATATGAAGGTTGAATCGCAGTCTACATCTTTCTGATAGAAGTTCTAGTGCTCCACTTTTTGATAAACTAAATGAGTAAAAGTGGCTATTGGATGTTGCATGTCATGGATTTTGGTTTTACAAAATTAATCTATGTTATTTATTTTTTATAAAACCTTGATTTGCAAGTTATTTAATCATAGTCAAGAGTGATTTTACTGCCATTGTCTCAATACTCACTAGTGCTCGATAGGACTGTCATATTCACAAAAACAATATTCTTGTGAGGATTAGTACTTGGATGAAACGGGATTGGAAGATCAATTTTTAACATAGTTATATGAAGGTAACTCCTGCATAAATTGGCTTTGTAAGTGGAGTTTGGGTCAACCTTATATGGTTTACAGGAGATTCATGTTCCCTATGCTGCTCTACAAAACCTTCTACTAGCTGATTTGATTGGTTCTCTATACCTTAGTTGTTGTTGGGCTTTCGCCCCTCTTTTTCACATATGTACATATATATATATACATTTAACATTTGGAGGTTGGAATCCCCTAATAAATAATTACAAACACTTCGTATATAAAAAAAAAAAATTGTTAATAAGTACTTTCAAAAAAGTTAAAATAACAAGTTTTAAAAAAGTAAAAATTTAATATATTAAAAAAGATTTTACTTGTTAAAAAATTTAAAATAATTTTTTATTAAAATAAAATATTTAATGTATATAAAATTAAAATTACTGTTTTATCTTCCTTAATAATTACAAACACAATATGCAAAGAAACCATGGAACAAAAAAAATGAAAGTAAGAACGAAACTAGACTAACCAAAATAAAATAACTCTAATTTTTTATATTATTTTTTATATCACTTTTTATGTTGATTAATAAAATAAAAATTTATAATTAATTATATATATAAATTGATTAATAAGTATCATGTTAATTAATCAATACATATAATTTTTATAAATTAATTAATATACGTAATTAATCATAAATTTATATTTTATTAATTAATATTAAAATAATATAAAAAAAGTGATGAGATGATTATTTTTGAAAAGTTGTTTCTCTAGTGCCCATCAAAATAGGAGGGTTTTGGTGTCCTCCTTATACGACTCAATCATGTTTAAATATATAAACAAGTTAATAAATAAATGTGTTCATATCATCTATTTATTGTTGAGTATCTATTGATCATTTTATTTACTGAATAGTACACAAAAACTTATTTGATTTTTAAAAAAAATCTTAATCCCAACCCTTTTCTAAAACAAAATCACATTGAAATTCAAAAATTAAAACTAGATTAACATCCTTAAATTTCAAAATTTAACCCTATGAAAGAACCCTAATCCTAATTGTTCAGCGCCGCCAACGACGTGGAAGGCTGTCGATGAGATGATCGGAGTGTTCGTGCCTAGGAAGGCACGCTCAGGTACAATCACTGAAATTCCCAGAGTTTTTCAAATTCTCCGATGTTCAACAAGCTCTGCTCTGATGTTGTTGTTTGTGTTTTTGTTCTCAACGTCGACGAAGAGGTCGCATGAATGTTGGGCTTAAAGCGATGGAATAGCGTCGGAGCAAAATCACCAACAGACTTCGACTTTGTCGGTGAGAACAATGATGGCAGGGGCTCCAACGTCGCCGTCATCGTCGAATACTTTAGTTAGGAAGAAGATAGTGAGTTTTTCACACTGTTGTTGTCTTTCGTCTTGATGTGTGCTTTGCTTGGTATTGCTAACAAAGCCTTGTTTTTTTTTTGGTGTTGTAAAAGGCTAATGGAGGACCCAAGTTTCGGCCACTGAAATCGTCGTCCAAGTCATCTTCTTCAGCTTAAGAGGAGATAGAGATCGAGATCGTAGAAGTGTTGTATGGCATGATGAGGCAGCCTCAGGGGCTTTCCAAGAAAGAAATCATGGCCAACGATTCAGTCAAGTTCGATTTTAATAAAGCTTCCAATGATGCTAAGTCTAGGATTTCTTCACCCATCTCAAACTCTCAATTCGCACCGCTTCAAGATTCAAGCTCTTCTGCTACTCCCATCTCTGTTGTTGGTGGATTCTTTCAAATGGTTGAAGTTTGAGATTTAGAGATGTTAGTCTGATTTTAATTTTGAATTTTAATGTAATTTTGTTTTAGAAAAGGGTTGAATTAAGATTTTTAAAAAAGTTTAATTTTTTTAGTATTATTTAATAAATAAAATAATCAACAAATTCTTAATAATAAATAAATGATCTGAATATATTTATTTATTAACTTATTTATATGTTTAAACATGATTAAACTATATAAGAAGGATACTAAAACCCTCTCATTTTGTTGAACAAAAGAGAAACCACTTTTTTGAAAAGTAAACTTTCAGCTGTTGGAAACAGTTACCAATGCAAGAAAAACGACGTCAACGGACAAATAAAAAAATCCAAAAACGAAAAGAAAAATGTGTTTGTTTTTAAAGTTTAAACATCGCGTGCGGGAAGGGCCACTGGTCCACCCTTGTTGATGCCAAGTGCCAACGTATCGTTAGGGATCGAGTCCACAGAGTCAGACATGCTTAGACCAAACCAAAATATTTTTTTATAATTATTTCCGAAAACTCAAAAAAAAATAAATAAAAAAAAACAAATCCTGAAATAAATAGTAAATAACGAAACAAACAGAGCACAATACAAAGAAATCCTGGGACTGCGATCTCGAAGTAGAAGAAGGACAACGTTGGTCAGCATCGGTATCGATACCAACAAGGGACGCTTTTTTTCTCCAATCTCCAATCTCCATAGCCGGGGGTGATTTCCGCAACTTCCGGAACTCGTGGTACGACATGTTTCTCGTCTCTCTTTCCATTTGCATTATTCTTTAATCTTTTTTTGTTTTGTTTTTTAGGTAAATGTTCTGTTTTGTTATGTGCTAACAATAACATGCTCTAGTTTAAATTGTTTGTGATACACAGACACATAAGGCTTGGAATTCTCAACTGGGTATCTGTTTTTTATTTTTATAGTTTTGGTTTGCACTTTGTTCACATCTCCTGCTTTTTGTTTTTTCCTTTGATTGGTAATGGTTTTGAATGTTTGAGTTCAGATTTGTCTTCATTTTTGCCTCTCATGTGCCTGGTTTTTATTGCATTGTGTTTCTATATATGGGCATAGGTTGTTGTTGGAGAAACCCGGTGTTGCTTACTTGCATATGATAAATTGTTAAATGGGTGGTTGTTTGAGATATTACATATAATTTTTTATTTATTTATTTTCTTGTTTTTCCATGTTTTTTCCAGTTTCTGATTGCTTGGATTGAGTAGGAAAAGGTTAGTGTTCTCTCAAAGCCAACCAGACTTATGCTGCTTGATTGAATTTTTGACTTCTTTTCTTTCTGTAATTTTCTCTCTTATTTTGATCTGTTTGATGGATAATTTCTATGGGGGAAGAAATAAGGGTTGGTCAATGGTGATCTCTGGCATAACTCAGTTTCATTTAAAATTGAAGGCATGGGGACTGCAGGTTGCCCATTATGGAGTAGGATTTGTTTGCTCATGTTATTGCATTAAAAAATAAAGCACTAAGATGAGATGGTCTGTGTTAGTGAATAGTGAGAGATGTTCTGTTGAGGAACGTCTGTCTCAAAATTGATCTGGGTTTGGATTTTCCCAGATATGCAGTAAAATGAGCCTAGGGGAGGGGGGTGGTTGTTCTATTCTCCCTCCTGAAGCTGAAGCAGTTTGAAACTTTGAATATCAATTTAACAATTTCATAGTAGTTTAGCAGTTGGAATGGCATATTGTTTGTTAACAAATATATATTCAAATTGTCGTCTAAGAAGCATGTAGCAACTAGTAAGGCACATGGAATGGCATATCTTTTGCTTGATATATTTGTTTGTTAACAATATATATTCAAAAGAAAATTATGTTTCTGCTATGCTTTAATGACTATTGATACTGACTTCAATTTTAAATTTTTATAATATATGAATATTGTCATTTACTGAGCAATTTATGCATGTCTTGATAGTGAGAGGTTCAGTTTACAGATTGCATTTTGGGGTAACTAGTTTGCATGATGTTGTACTTGTTCTCATGTTTCAGGCATATTTTCTTTTCTTGACTCCATGAATCTTGGAGAGTACTGTTAAAGGAAAATTATTATTTACATGATAAGTGTGGACCAGCAACACTTAGCCAGTCAAATTTGAAGTTAACCTAGTTACTGTTGCATGTGAATGTAACTTAGCTGTGGTAAATTATCCTAGGAAAACTGTATAAGGTCATTATGCTTACCAAAAAAGGACATCTTAATTATTCTTGCTTCTCTTTTTTTTTAAAAAAAATCTTTTCCCCCCATATTTTGGACTAAAGAATATCAAAATTTGAATATAGTAGCAATTACTATATAAGTTCTTATGCATTAACCATTTTACTGTTTAACAGATGTAGCATGCCATAAAAAGAAAAATCTAAGCAGAAGAAATTGGACTAAAGTGGAGTTCTTGGTCCTAGTCATTTGGAAAGAAATACTGTAGATGCAATGGCTCCTGGAGGCAGTGCTTTCAAAGAAGTTATTGAATCTCACCTGATATCTTCAGATTATGAAACAGGCAAGGCTAAATCTGAGGCCAAGAGTAACAGTACATTTACAAAATCTATTGTTGGGTTGAATGGAAAGAATGGAATTAGTTCAAAGAATGACGTGCATGACTTACTCAAGTGCCCTGTTTGCAAGAATTTGATGTATCCCCCAATTCACCAGGTGCAGCGCTTGCAATTTCTTTTTCTATCTCTCCCTCTCTTTTATTTTTGGTGTGTGTGTGTTTGGAAAACCTTTTTCTTGTAATGCATGATGCACATGAAATAGATATAGGCATCCAAATGGTGGCATGGTAATCATTTATCTCCATAGTCCATATAGGATGAGTACATTTGAAGATTATAATACTTGTTTACTTATTCCTCCACTGCAAAGGCAGAACCATGCTGCTTAATGCTGGTGCATATTAAACTTCATTTTAGTAACCTAATTTTCTGGCCAATGTGGGATTAGTTTAGTTATTGATCTTGGGTGAGAGAGATGAATGGAGTGATGTAGGAAGCAGGATGAACAAATTCAATACCTTGAATCCTTGGGGTTTCATTTAGTTATCATAATTATCTATTCAATTTATTTGTAAAGTGAGTTGCATGATAGTTGTCCAAATTCGACAATTTTTTTCCACATCCATTGTTATTAATTTTTCTTGCTACATAAGTGAACATTTTGGATTAATACCAAGCAATAACAAACAGATAAAACCTTTCGTTTATAGGCTTTCAAAGTCACTTTCTGTTGCGAGTTTGATTTGGTTATCCCGCACATCCTGCAAAAGGAAGGTCTGGAATGAGACCTGCAGATTCTAAGCCTATATTTATAAATATTGATTGAGATCCGAGGTAGAGTTGGATGGCTTATGCTAGGGAGAGTGGATTTTAATTGATATTTACACGAAGTGGGGAAGGAGAAGTTAAAAAACAATTATAAAAGGAATTCTTGTATGGAGTTTAGGTGTTGCTAGTTTAGTTTTGTTGTTGTTGGACCTTTTCACAGAAGGCTGTGTATGTCTGACCCTTGTGCACTGGGCTGCCCGTTAGGACAGTTGAATTGTTGTAGATGGTTCTTAGAACCTACTGAAACTCTTTAATCATTATTTTCACTTAACATGTTTACTGTGAATTTATGCAGTCTTCTAATTTTCTTCTAAATTCTAATATTTCCTTTATGGCTGCATTGTGTGTTTCAGTGCCCAAATGGCCATACATTATGTTCAAATTGTAAGATTGAAGTCCATAATCTTTGCCCAACCTGTCACCACGATCTTGAGAATATAAGATGTTTGGCTCTGGAGAAAGTGGCGGAATCATTGGAGCTCCCTTGCAGATATCAGAGTCTTGGTTGTCATGATATATTCCCATACTACACTAAGCTTAAGCATGAGCAAAATTGTGGATTTCGTCCATACAATTGCCCCTATGCTGGATCTGATTGCTCTGTGATGGGTGACATTCCAACTCTTGTGGCCCATCTCAAGGATGTTCACAAGGTTGACATGCATGATGGATGCACCTTCAACCATCGATATGTCAAAGCAAATCCACACGAAGTTGAAAATGCCACATGGATGCTAACTGTAAATTATTTTATGAATTATAATAGATGGTCTGTTTGATGATTTGATGTACTGTTTCTCGTAGATTGGCATTTTTGCATGTTATTTTGATTATTTAATCGGTAAATTCTCAGTCATATTTTCTATATGCGACATTTAATTTTGTGTGTGTACATGGTCACACTTGTTTCTGTTCAAAAAAATTGATGTACTTGTGTTGGGAATTAGTTTCCTAGTCCTGTTTCACATGACTTACATGTAGGCATGTGGTCTTTTGACTTTTGATGAATAATTTGAACAGATGGAATGTAAATTGCACGGTGGAATTTTTTCCTCTTTGATTTGCATCTAAGCATTTCTTTAAGTCTAAGCTAAACATGAAGTCTCTTGGTTGCAGGTTTTTAATAGTTTTGGAAGGCATTTCTGCTTGCACTTTGAGGCGTTCCAGCTTGGCACAGCTCCAGTTTATATGGCATTTTTACGGTTTATGGGTGATGAGAATGAAGCAAAGAAATTCAGCTACAGCTTGGAAGTTGGTGCAAATGGCCGCAAACTTATATGGCAAGGAATTCCAAGGAGCATTCGTGACCATCATAGAAAAGTTCGAGATAGTCAAGATGGACTCATCATTCAGAGGAACCTCGCTCTTTATTTTTCTGGTGGGGATAGACAGGAGTTGAAGTTGAGGGTCACTGGTCGTATATGGAAAGAAGATTGAGAGATGTAAATATAATATACTAGGGATATCACAGTGATTATTGTATATGGAAAGAAGATCAAACCTGTAACGATTGTTATAACGTTTTGCTCTCTGGCAGAGAATCTAGATAGGTTGTCTTTCAATTCCACACAGCTTGTGTCTTAGACTTGAGGGTTATTTCTTTCCCTTTTTTTTTTTTCTTTCAAAAAGTTATGTGCTTCTAAATTGAGGATGCTATAAGATCCCAGTGAAATTCATGCATAAAAAATTATAATATTTAAAAAGTCTTTATGTGTTTGATACATTAATATAAAGTTTTAATTTTAATATATTCTCAGTGTAAAAATTTTTACAGTCATTCAATCATATTTTGTTATATTATTAAAAATATTTTATTCTCATAATAATTACTTCAAAAATTATATATGTAATAAAATGTAATTGATTAATAATGTACAAAATTTTATACTTGATAATGTATTAAAATTAAATTCTTAATATAAAAAAATCTCGTGGGAAAGAATAAAGGAAATATATAGAAATTGAGTAAAAACCCCTGCGAGAGTAATTTTGTGAGAACTAACTAGTTTATTATGGAATTTATTTTTGTTTTAAACTATATATGAAAATTTTAAAATATGAAAATGTATTAATTCATTCGGAATTATTTGAATAAATATTACTAATGAATATAACTTTCTATGATTATTACTACTTTTTATAGTGATTCACATATATTGAATTTAAATGAAGTTTATTAATATGACTGTAGATGGAATTCACTAAATATGATTTTGATACACTAAAATGTAAAGCAATAATGATTAAAAAATATAATAAAATTTTTTAAAACAACAGTCTCAAAATTATATTTAGAAGCAAAATAATAAAATCTTAAGTATGATAATATTTTTAAAGTGTCATATAATTTAATTTTACATATTTTTGAAGTATGAAATAAAATTTATATAAAGTATTAAAATCCATAAATTTAAAGCAGCCTATTGGTTAAAGTTCAAATTTACAAAAATTGAATTTTAATATATATTTTTGTCAAAATTAGAGCATAATGAATTTATTAACATACACATATTGTATGTGATGTATAAGTGCTGTAAATTTAAAATTTAATTCATTAAAAATTTAATAATAAATATAATTTTACTTAGTCACTTTAGAGACAAATTTATTTTAAAAATTTTTTATCTTTAATTAGAAGAGAAATTCTTAAATATTCTAAGAGTAAAACATTTATCTTATTTTATACTATTAAATATGTGCTATATTAATTTTATAAGTCATTACTATCTCTTAATTTAAGTATAATTTTAATATCATGCCTATTTACCATTCATTCAGTAATACATAATCCTAAGAATCTCTCTAATTAGAGATGCCAGAATGGTGAGCCAGCCTGTCGTGTTTGGGCCAATAATCGTGGTTGGTCAAATCTAATCCAATAAAAAATTGCTTAAAAAATACGAGTTGGTCCATATCGTCCGAAATTCATTTTTAGTTTGGACCTACTTGACAAAAAAATAACCATATGAAATTTGGCCCAACCTAGATAGCCCTGCATATGATATATGATTTTATAGAATCTTAAGTTAATGTTAAGGCTAAAACTCAAATAAAGTTTCTTAAGTGCGTGTTATTATTATCTAATAAAATAATAATATATGCAGTGATGAAGTTAGAAAAAAAAATCATAGCTAAGAGGGGCCATCTCAAAGAAAATATAAATAAAAAACATTTAGATATATTTAAAAATTTTGAAAAGAGAAAAGCGTCAATTTCTTCTGATTGATATGAGGTGTCATTTCTAAATATATATGTTATTTTTAACCTATTTTATCATTTTTTTAAAAGTTTTTATAGTTGAAGAATAAAAAATAATACACGTTATGTATTTATTAGAAAACGAAACAAACCTAAGGAAATTTTTTTGTCTATACTCATATTGCTAAATCCTTGCATGAGATGTAAGGAACCTCGTATTGGTGTGGTGTATACTATTCAGCATTTGATTTGCACGTTGTATTTTGCTGTCTGTTGAGAACAACAAACCATAAAGACGCATTAAAATAGTAGGTAATGAGCGAAGGACGTGCATCGTGGGAGCACGTAGGTACACAACACAACACAACACAACACAACACAATCCCCGCAAGGTTGGCGCACTAGGTTACCTTCTGGTTTTTCGGTTAAGCTCTTTATATATAACCTAACCGACTTTCCCGGGAAACAGAACAACATGTGCCTTTGTTCCAAAACGGAGCTTCATTGCACGCAAGTTAGGAACAAAAGAAACACAGCCAATTCTGCCTCCACCTCCTCCTCCTCCTTCTTCTGCATTCCCTATTCCCTGAGTTATTGTATATAATTTTCTCTTAATAACATTCTTCTTTGTCGTCCACATTTCCTCTCTGCCACTATCTTTCATCATATATTGTCTCATTGAGCTTCCTGGTTTGATCAGGAACAGGTTAGTGGTAATGTCTTTCATATGTTTTTTTCATTTTCTTTTACTTGTAGATTTTGATGTAAACTGAGGAGGGTTTGAATTTTTAATGTATTGTTCCCTGTCCATATTGTTTTTATGCTGGGTTGATTTTCTCTTGTCAACGATGCCAAAACACATTTGTAGTCTTGCAAATTTTATTTTATTTTTCCACAATTGGTAGGCAAGTTTTCTCATTAGGAACTTTGAGTCCACAAACAAGAAACTTATTAATGCTTCAAGATAAAAGAATAAGAGAGACTTTTGGGTTTTACATAATGTTTACTAAGTTTGCATGTTGATCCTATAGGAACAAACAGTTAAGCTTTTTATTGATTATGTTTTTATCGCATCTATCCAAAAATATTTAGAATTGGAGAAAAATTCTTGACATTTGATACACATTGACAAAAATTCTTGGTTGGGCTTAGTCTTATTTTCATTTTGTCGATTAAACCAGTTTCAAAGAAAAATTGTGGGTGGCAGTGAATTTGAATTTTAAAGGCTAGCTTCCCCATCGACACTTGTGTCAATAAGCTATGTGGTGGAAAATTTTTGAGCCTTGAAATACTTTCAGGTGATTCATACGATTATCGTTTACTGTGAATGGCTTATTGAGACTGCAGCTTGGACTACTTGAAGTATGTTGTGCTGCGGAGGTGCAGAGGAGGAGAGCAGCGGCCCACCTGCGAGCCAATACACTGCACCACCTAGAGGGGGTAGCACATATGGTGGAGGAGGAGGTAACATGCTCATTTTTATCTATTTATCATTCATATATATGGTTCCTTTTCTTTGTATTGGACTTGAACATATGATGTTTCTACTGCTTTTGCTCTTATTGCCAGAAAAAAAGTTTTGCTTAGTCTTGGACAGTCACAGAACAATTTGAAGCCAATGTATAAGAATTGGATTGAGTTGTCTATTTAAACTTTTTGTAATCAAATTTTCACAGCACTTATCATCAGCTACCGCTAATGTGTTTTTCTTATGTAGCATTATATTGAATTGGAAAATTGATTCTGGGTTCAGATATACATGCTATTTAATATTTATCTCTCTCCTCTATAACTAGAGGGATGTAATTGACAGTTGTCACCCTTTACTTGTTGAGAGCAAGGAATGTCCCAAGACTTCATTAGCTATATCATACTCACAAACTATGTTTAGAAGGGGTGGAAGTTACATTACCTTACTTGAAAAATAAAAGAGAATATAATTTTAGTATTCTGAATCACAATGTTGTCCCTCAAATACCATTTCAACAAAAGCTAACATATTTTAAAATTTCTTTATTTTCATTCCTCTCATTTGTATGTCATAACATTATGACGACCTGGTATCCAATCTTTGACACAATTTCTGGAAATTAAATATACATCTATAATACTATCCTACTTATGTATTTTGCAATTACCTTTATAAAGTGACATAATGCTGTGATGTATTTTTTTCTACATGTCACTTGGTTAAATATTATTTTTCCTCTCCAAGGTTATGAGTAATAATTTACAGCAACCTTCTTTGAATATAGGCAATGAAAGAGGAGAGCCAAGGGGCAATGTTGTCAAGAGTGGTGCTCCACAGAAAGTATTACCCATTGAGATACCCGCTATTCCATTGGATGAGTTAAATAGGCTAACAGGCAACTTTGGTTCAAAGGCTTTCATTGGAGAAGGCTCCTATGGACGAGTTTTCTATGCAAAATTGAGTGATGGTACTGATGCTGCAATTAAGAAGCTGGATACCGGTTCTTCGCCAGAACCTGACACTGATTTCGCAGCTCAGGTAAGATTTTGATTTGAGATTGTAAATCCACTGAGGCAATGTTTTGGCTCTTGGTATTTTCACACTCTGCATTATGTCACATTGGATCATGCAGTTATCAGTTGTTTCAAGACTGAAGCATGAAAATTTTGTGGAGCTGATTGGATATTGTCTAGAGGCAAACAACAGAATTTTGGTTTATCAATATGCAAGTTTGGGTTCTTTGCATGACATATTACATGGTAGGCCTAACAATACAACTTTTCTATTAAGGAAATAGTTCTTGTTCCTTGACTGAACACTAGGCTTTTGCTGTTTCAGGAAGGAAGGGTGTACAAGGGGCTGAACCTGGTCCAGTTTTAAGCTGGAACCAGAGAGCAAAAATTGCATTTGGTGCAGCAAAAGGACTTGAGTTTCTTCATGAAAAGGTTCAGCCTTCTATAGTTCATCGTGATGTTAGATCCAGCAATGTCTTACTGTTCAATGATTATGAGGCCAAGATTGCTGATTTCAGCTTGACAAATCAGTCTTCTGACACAGCAGCTCGGCTACATTCAACAAGAGTCTTGGGAACATTTGGCTATCATGCTCCAGAGTATGCCCTTGAATTCTACCCTCCTCATAGTTTTACTTGAGATCCAGTTATGGTGAATCGTGCATGGTTGAAAAAAAAAAAAGGATTGAGTTGACATATAACATATAGCTATAATGTCCCCCATTAACTGTAGAGATAACAGAATAACTCCGAACAAATTGATGAATGAAATCACTTATATTGAATAGAAATCAAGCCTTTAAATAGGCATTCAACAATAGCAAAACAGAAAGATAATAGATAACTAAAGATAAACTAAGCATAAATGAAACTAACATATTAAAACTAACTGACACCTAATCAAACTAAACAGAACCTAAAGATAAGATAAGTAACAAACAAATCCTCTCTTAAACTAATTGCAGTCATGCAGTTTGTTTAATTCTGGAACTTTACACACTCCAAGCTGCATTCGAAATTTCTGGAAAGAGTCTAGCTTTAGAGGCTTGGTCATCACATCTGCAACTTGATCTTGTGTTCCACAGTGAACTAGCTCAATTACTCCATCTCTAGTGAGATCCTTGAGAAAATGAAACCTCACATCGATGTGCTTACTCCTTCCATGCATGACTGGATTTTTTGACAGTTTTATAGCAGAGCAATTATCACACATTATTACAGTACTTCCTTTTTTAGCATAACCCAACTCCTTCAAGACCCTTCTCATCCAGACTACTTGACAGGCACACCCGGCTGCTGCAATGAACTCAGCTTCTGTTGTGGAGAGAGTAACAATTGATTGCTTTCGAGAGGACCAAGCAACAGAACCTCCACTCATTAGAAACACATACCCTGACATACTTTTCCTATCTTCCACATCTCTAGCATAATCACTGTCAATGAAAGCCAGTAACTCCTCAATTCCTCCTCTCTTATACAGAATTCCATAATTTTCGGTTCTTTTCAAATACCTGAGAATCCTCTTAGCCACTTTAGCATGTATTTTTGTTGGCTGAGACATGTACCTGCTAATCAAGCTAACCACGAACATTAGATTTGGCCGTGTAATTGTGATGTACATCAGGTTGCCTACCATTTGTTTGAACTGGGTTTCATTCACCTTGACTCCTCCTTCATCTCTGCATAATTTGTAACCGGGCACAATAGGATTGCATACTGGATTGCTTTCTTCCATTCCAAATCACCTCAAAATTTTCAGAGCATATTTCTTTTGGCATATGTAAATCCCATCTAAACATTGCAGCACTTCAATTCCCAGGAAAAACCTCATCTTCCCTAAATCTGTCATGTTAAATTCTTTTTGCATAGATTTTTTAAAATCACTCATCATGAGTTCATCATTTCCAGTGTATATAAGATCATCTACATAAACACTAATAATGAGAACTTTACCTTCCTTACTCCATTTGAAGAGGAGTTTCTGCTCATTCTGACTTCATTGAAAACCTTCACTAACAAAGTAAGACCCAATGCGACTAAACCAAGCTCGTGGTGCTTGTTTTAGTCCATACAAAGCCTTGTGAAGTTTATAAACCATATGCTCACTTCCTTTCTTCTCATATCCCTTTGGTTGTTCAACATACATATCCTTACTTAAGGTTCCATGTAGGAAGGCAGATTTCACATCAAGTTGAAAAATCTTCCATCCTCGTGTGCAGCAAGTGTTATTACCATTCTGACAGTATTCATTCTAGCAACCGGTGCAAAAATTCATTGTAGTCAATTCCATGCTCTTGTGAATACCACTTAGCCACGAGTTGTGCCTTGAATTTAGCCACTTCACCATGTTCATTCAACTTGGTTTTGTATATCCATTTGACCCTAATCTTCTTTGCATCATTTGGTAACTCAACCAATCTCCAGGTCTGGTTCTTTTCTATAGCTGCGATCTCAACCTCCATGGCTTGCCTCCATTTATCACTTTTTACTGCCTCTTAAAAACTTATTGGATCTGTAGAATCTACCAAAGCCATGTTAATAACATCTTCTCCTTCTGACGGTCCTTCTCCTGACACATAATCCTCCATCCACCCCAGAGCACGTCTCACTCTGCCTTCCAAAATATTCACGCCTTCTTCATTTGTAACATTATGAGTTGTGCCATGCTGAGCTCTATTTTGATCAATATCAGTTCCACCTCTTTCTTCCTCCTCATTTCTATTTGTATTAGTCTCTTCATTGCTAGCATTATCAAACTCGTTGTCCCCCCATTCTAAATCCACTTACAATCCTTCTTTGTAGCTTGCATCTCAATTCCACTGTTTTTCTTCTTCAAAGATAACATCTCGGCTTATCAGAACCTTCTTCGAGACAGGATCATATAGCTTGTATCCTTTGGATTCATCCCTTACACCAAGGAGAACACTCTAACACTCTTGTTCTCCAGCTTTGTCCTTTTAGCATCTGGAATATATGCATGCCTCACACAACCAAATACTCTAAAATGCTCAACTGAAGGTTTCTCACCACTCCAAGCCTCCTCTGGTGTCTTCCCTTTAACAGCCAATATGGGAGATTAGTTTAGAACATACACTGTCCACTTCACAGCTTCAGGCCAGAAAGTTTTTGAAACTTCCTTCTCTGACAACATTGATTTGACTAGATTCATTACAGTTCTATTTTTACACTCGGCCACTCCATTTTGTTGCGGAGTATAGGCTGTAGTCAATTGCCTCTTTATCTCATTCAACTTACAAAATTCATTAAACTCCAAGGAATTGAATTCTCTTCCCCTGTCTGTACGTAGGCTTTTAACAAGCAAGCCACTTTCTTTCAACAAGCATTTTGAAACACTTGAAGTGATAGAAAGCTTCTAATTTTTCCAACAACAGAGAAATATATGAAGCATAAGATGTACCTCTTTTGGTTGTTTCTGGAGAATAGTCATGAACAGCTGCAATTTTTGACTTGCTCTCCACTGACTTTTCTTAGGTATTGGCTCATGGTGTTGCTTGCCTTTAACACAATCAGTACACACAGTTAAGAGGCAGGTAACAGAGGCAAACCACGAACCATCTTCCAAGTTTGGAGTGTTTGTAAGCCTTTGTGACTGAGATGTGCATATATGCAATGCCACAAGTGAGGAAGGTCTTGTGTTGTGGCATTGAAGCATATTTCTTTCTTTTCGGGAGTCCTAGCAGACAATATAAACATCCTATTTGAAGTCATATTGGTCTGTAGGATTAACCCCTTGTGAGGATGATATATACTGCACGGTCCTAACTGAATCAAGATGGTTAGCCCTTTCTCCTATAGTTGACCTATACTCAAGAGATTATTCTTGAGTTCAGGTATATAAAAAACATCTTGTATCACATGAGTGACACCACTTATATTCAGCTTCACATTTCCTTTGCCGAGCACGTTCATCTTTGTGTTATTTCCAAGCTTTACTGAATGCCTGAAGACTTCATCCATCTCACTGAATTTGGACTTATCCCCACACATGTGATTTGAGCATCCTGAATCTAGGAACTAGGCTTCATCTTTATGCGCAAGATGTTGAGGCATTTCAACATAGGACATTAGCAGTATTTCATCTTCTTCATCAAACTCAGCATAATTCACCTCCTTGTCCCATGAAGGACATTCATACTGATAGTGGCCTAGCTTGTGGCATTTGAAGTATTTAATCGTGGCTCGATTGATGCTTTGCCTTCCTCTCCCTCTTCCTCGTCCTCTGCCTCTGCCTCTTCCCCCTGTGCCAAAAGAATTATCTGAACTCACCTTTAATGCATGTTCTTCTCCACTTGGTCTGATAAACTTTTGCTCATGAACAGTTAGAGAACTTTGTAGTTCACCAATAGTAAGTTTATCAATGTCCTTAGACTCTTCAATTGAGACAGCAACATAATTGAATTTCTCAGTCAAAGTTCTAAGGATTTTCTCCACGATGGTGACTTCCTTCATATCTTCTCCATTGCTCCTCATCTTGTTGGCTATGCTCATAACTCAAGCAAAGTATTCAGTAATGGTTTCACCCACTTTCATCTCTAGAACTTCGAAATCTCTCCTCAGTGCTTGTAGGGCTGAACGCTTCACTCTTGCATTCCCCTCAAACTTTTTCTTCTTTGAATCCCATATCTGCTTCGATGTGCGTTTCTCCAGAATTTGTTCAAGAATTGTTCTGTCAATGGCTTGAAATAGATAATTCTTAACCTTGAGATCTTTCACCATCAAATCCTCTAATTCCTTCTGCTGCGCCTTGGTCGACTTCACTCCTTTCGCTGGTTTTGCATAACCAGTTTCCACCAAATTCCAATACCCCTTTAATCTCAAGAGATTTTCCATAAGCATGCTCCAATGGTCATAGTGACCATCGAAACGTGGTATGGCAGGTTGCACGAAATTCTTGTCCTCACTCATTTCTCTCTGTGTTTGTGAATCACTCAAAGTCTACTGTTTTCTTTATATCAGGCCCCAGTATGGAACTTTGATACCAATTTGTAGAGATAACAGAATAATTCCGAACAAATTGATGAATGAAATCACTTATATTGAATAGAAATCAAGCCTTTAAATAGGCATTCAGCAATAGCAAAACAGAAAGATAATAGATAATTAAAGATAAATTAAGGATAAATGAAACTAATATATTAAAACTAACTTACACCTATTCAAACTAAACAGAACCTAAAGATAAGATAAGTAACAAACTCAACATTAACATGAAGCAGGCTTAAAATTGTCATATAACTAAACATAGCCATAATCTTATATGCAAATTGAAGAATATCGTATATAGACATAAACACAAATAAGTAGAGTATATCTTCAGAATATTTGGGCTTTTGTTGGCTAATATTTGGTATGCCATCCAAAGTAAACACTATCCTTATTTTTTGTATTAAAAATAAGAGCAATGATACACGCACAAAGGTTTTCAACACAGAAACCACACATATCTTGAAATGTGTGGCTATAAAATTTTCAACCGTTACTTTTCACTATATACAAAAAAATTTAGCCACATATGATTGAGTCTGTGAGGGTTCTATATATCAAAAGTTTGTGTATCTATCTTTTTCCTAAAATAAATTTTACGTTAATATAAGTTATGATTTTGTTTTTAAAATGATTACTTTCATCTTCAGGTATGCCATGACTGGGCAGATAACCCAGAAAAGCGATGTATACAGTTTTGGGGTTGTGCTTTTAGAACTCTTGACAGGAAGAAAACCAGTAGACCACACAATGCCCAAAGGGCAACAAAGTCTTGTAACTTGGGTATGTCTACCTTGGTTTATTTTTTCCATTATTGTCCCCTCTTTTGCTAATATGATTTCTAACTATTTTAGGCAACTCCAAGGCTGAGTGAGGACAAGGTGAAGCAATGTGTGGATCCTAAGCTAAACAATGACTACCCGCCAAAGGCAATTGCTAAGGTTTGAACCTTTATTCTTTCACTAAAGTTGATCATAGATAATATCCAAAATACTCTCAGACTGAAACTGATCATTTCATGTGGATATGTAGTTGGCAGCGGTTGCAGCACTTTGTGTTCAGTATGAAGCTGACTTCCGGCCAAACATGACAATTGTTGTCAAAGCTCTCCAGCCACTTCTCAATTCAAAACCGGCTGGTCCTGACTCAAGTGCTTGACAATTTGACCTTACCTAATTATCAGGAGTGAGAAGATTTTTGTGCAATTTGTAACACAACGGAGAAGTTATTTCTAAATCCTGTTTTCATTGTTCTAGAAATTGTATTAAGCTAAGCCAATCATAATTGGAAACGTATGTATTGTGTGTATAATGCATGATTTAGACCATAATTTAGCCTATAAGAATCAAATGTAAGAAAAATAAATTTCAAAAACCATATGTTAGTTGAAAATGTCTTTCATGTCCTTTTGATGTAGCGAGCTTATACTTGTAATTGACCAGTGCGTACACGACAATTATTTATTTTAAACTTTTTATTGTATTGCTTATCCCTTATTCAGTACTTGTTAATTTTATATATTATTATTTTGAATAATTATTTCTTATAGTGATAATTTATATATTGTATAAGTAATTATATAATTTAAACAATTTATTATAAATTTATTTATTACGTTATTTGAAATAATTATTGGTAAAATCATTTTAACAATGAATTATTCTCTTATTCAAATCTCTAATTAATTAAAACAATTAATATTGGAGAAGAAAATTCCATTAAATATTTTAAAGGGAATGAATAGCCTTAGGAAGATAACCACATTTCAAACCCTAAATAAGACAAATGTTGGAAGAACATCTTAATCGCGACAATGTCTCTCAAAACAATGCTTATAGGGTTAACTGATAAAAATCTAAAAAAAGGGGAATGAATATTCCAAATAACATAGGTTATTTAGAAATAAGAAAAGTAGCAAAATTTTTTTCACTTTTCACAATCAGAATTTGAAGGTAGAAGAAAAAATTTATTTTGGAGACACTTTTAACTCTTAAGTACATTGTAAAGAGTGTATAAGACAATACTATTACATTAACAAAATATTTTAGTGAATGACACATTGAAATGGATTGATATTATTATTATTATTATTATTATTATTATTATTATTATTATTATTATTATTATTATTATTATTATTATTATTATTATTTTAGAATTATTTTGACCTGGATTACGGGTTGACGGTTTAAGAGTAATATGACATATTAGAGTTAGAATCTTGATATTTATGAGAGTTATTGGATAAGTAAATATATCCCATTTTATGATGACTAAATATCTAACAGAATCTTTCATAAATAGATGAATCAATTATATTTCTTATAAATAGATGAGACAGTTATAAGAGATAACAATCTTATTGGATTCTTATTATAATTAACAACATTTAATACAAATTTAAATATGATTTTTATCAACTAAGATGCTCCTATAAATACCATACAAAATAGCAAAAGTATGCATCTAATTTCAAACACTACTTACCTTATGCACTGTCTAACTTGAGAGTTAGAGAGTCATAGTGCATTTTGCAGGTACCCACCCCTCGTACCACCATGTATCGGAGGAAACCACCTACATCAACATTTTTTTAGGTGATTCTTTGAAACTCAATTAGAACATTGACACCGTCTGTGAAAAGAAATAAACTTCAAGTCCTACCACTACCACCATAGTAAATAATAGACGAAATCAAAATCACGCCTCTGCTACGCAGAATCCACCATTCGCTAGCTACCATCGTGGCTCCATCCCTGTACATAATCTTTACGGGTCATACTTCAAAAAGGTAAATCAAAACAAGTCACACCTAATAGGGTAAACCCAGAAAAGGGAATACCTAAGATGGTAAACTCAAATGGGGACTACCGTACTCCAGAAGATAAACCCAAGATGATAAACTCAAATGGGGACTACCGTACTCCAGAAGGTAAACCCAAGATGATAAACACAAATAGGGACTACCGTATTCCAAAAAGTAAACCAAAAAAGGGACTATTATAC
Source organism: Ormosia emarginata (assembly GCA_029884605.1). NCBI lineage: Eukaryota > Viridiplantae > Streptophyta > Magnoliopsida > Fabales > Fabaceae > Ormosia > Ormosia emarginata. The sequence goes on from JAQQTP010000080.1 coordinate 11,370,798, forward strand.
TCCAAAAAGGTAAACCTAAGAGGATAAATTCAAATGGGAACTATCGTACTCTATAAGGTAAACCCAAATAAGGATTACAGTACTCCAAAAGGTAAACTCAAAATGAGACTACCATACTCCAAGAAGGTAAACCTAAAAGAGAATTATCATACACCAAAAAGATAAATTTAAAAAGAGAATATAAACTTAAATGGGGACTACTATACTCCTAAAGGTAAACCTAAATGAAGACTACCCCTAAAGAGGACAACCTAAGAGGGTAAACTCAAATGGGGACTCAAGGTAAACCCAAAATGAGACTATCATACATCAAAAAAGTAAACTTAAAAGGGAATTGATGTACTCTAAGTGACCGAATCTCAAAAGCAAAACTAGCTATCATACTCCCCGAGGTTAACAAAAACTCCAATGACGAAGGTTCCTGTCTAGATTTAGACCTCACCTTGGTCAGTACCATAGCATGACCTTCTATCCACTAGTACCTTGGCATAACATCATCTCGGCACTACCCACAAGGCTTAACGCCTCCTTAATGAGGTGTAAGGGATACATTTCCTAATGAGTCTTGATATCCCAACTGCGTCATGTTAAGGTTAAGCAGACAACCCGCAAGGCTGGCATTTGCCCATTCGTAGAGAGCTTTGGGTTTTCATAGCCTGCAAGGCCGACATTCGCCCCCTCGTATAGAGTTTTGGGTTTTCATCTGAGTCCCCACTAACCAGACCTTAACCCATACGAACAGATGTCATCCTATAGAGGTTAAGAGTATTTAAACACACAACCACCATGTCTCTCAACTGCAAACAAGCGACAAGAGTGGTGACGTCGGCATTGTAGTATTCGTCCGAGACTAGTTAGAGGGCTAGTGCACAGCCAACCTGCGTGGGCACCAAGGCTGCGGAGCATGGTGGAATGTTAGGATCTAATTGTAAGGTATGAGACTTGAGTCATACATCAGAAGTATAAGATTTCGGTGTGGGGTTTATATGGCCTTGTGCTCTCTAACTACAATGGTTAGCTTTTGTGGTGTGGTTCTCATAAGGTTCGTATCAATTTCCAAAGTGTCTTGGCAAGGTCCGCGCGATGAATACAAGTTACGAAGAGGAATAGCTATTCCAATTACAAATAAGGTTAAAAGCAACCTACAAGGCCAAAATGTCTTAGCGAGGTTCGAGGAATACAAGTTCCAAAAAGGAATAGTTATCTCGATTACAGTCATTGCAATCCACAAGCTTAACGCACCTTGAAGAGGTCTGATGAATACAAGTTTCGAAAAACAACATCTATCACATTTACAACTATTGCAATCCACAAGGTTATCACACATTGGAGAGGTTCGAGGAATAAAAGGTCCAACTTGGATCAGATAATCCGATGCATAAATGAAGGTCAAAAAGGGCAACCTGCTTGACCGTACTTCGTATTCAAGAAGTGAGTTCAAGAGTTCTAACACATGTCTTAATGAGTTTGACCTTAACCCATAAATTTAAATCAAGTTTAAAGAGGTTAAAAATATCTTATCGATGCCTTGGATAAGGCAATAATATTTGGGGGCACCTTGATTTTTATTTTTCATCACGGACTTCGGCCTTTTGTTAGAGACATCATGAGATCCAACATTTAAATCATGACTTGGATCCCTTTGTTTCATGCATACCATTTGCTCCTGATAATCTCAGATATTTTGACGCTCAGTTGTTACATCTAAGCGTCAAGTTAAGGGCAACTGTTCTAGACCAGGTTTCAAGTTAGCAGTTTAGGAGCAACCTGGCCTGCTAGAGTTGAACCCTAGATATGTATGAATATTATTGGATAAGTGAATATGTTCATTTATGATGACTAAATCTCTAACAAATTCCCTTATAGATAGAGAAATCAATTATATCTCTCATAAATAAAGGATACAGTTATAAGTGATAACAATCTTATTAGATTATTATCCTAATTAATAACATTTAATACAGATTTAAACATGATTCTTATCAATCAAGACGTTTCTATAAATAACACACAAGGTAACAAATGTGTGCATCTAATTCTAAATACTACCTACCTTGTATTTGGTCTAACTTAAGCATCGGGGTGCTTTTTGCAGGTACCCACCCCTCACACCACTATCACAACCATCGTGCATTGGAAAAAACCACATACATCAATCTTATTCAAAAGATTATCTCAAACTCATTCAAAATAAGAACATTATTTATTTTACACTCAGTCTGAAAGGTAAGATAATTAGAGTTTTTTTTTAAAAAAAAGAAAAACTTTAAGTGTGTACAAATTAATAACTTTTAAGAAAAGGGTTTTTACCCAAAAAAAGACAAAAAAAAACATTTATAAATGGGATAAAAACTTAAAAGTGAGAGTGTTATCGCTTTTTTTATTATTATTATTGGGTCTTGATAAAGTAATCATTAAGAAAATAAAAAAAATAGCATTTTAGTTTTAATACTTAATTAAAATTATGTGTGCAATTCAATTTTTAAATTATTTAAACTTATTTTACATTTCTCTTTTTGTTATTTTAGTTAAGAGTGACCTGAAAAAAAAATTGAACAATATAAAAATTAAATCATGCATTAATTTAATCAAATATTAACTTACAAATAAGGAACAATTTTATGGATTAAAATTCCAACTTACTCAAAAAGAAAAGGGTAAATTATATATTACCTTCACGAAGTTTTATTCATTTTTACTTTCTATACATAAACTTCATTTTATAACATATAATCCCTTAAATTATGATAATAAATGTAAACATATGTTTTCTGTGTTAATTTTAATTGTGGAAGTCTACACGTGAAAAATGCATGATGCTTTCAACACATTCCTCAAATTCTCAACTCCTAAATACATGTAACTATCACGGCTAGATTTAACAGAAAATACAAGTTTATTCTTGTTACCATAATTTAAAAGATTATATGTTACAAAATAAAATTCATGTATAAAAAATAAAAATAAGTTAAACTATAGTGGGTAAGGAGTAAATAAATTTTTCTTTTTTTGGTTTGTAGGGGTAAATAAATCTTAAGCTTCCCATTGGATCATGTTATTTGAGTTTTGGGCTTGAGCTTGTGATTAAACAAGACATTGGGAATGATTAGGATGAACCTTTTGGGTTTTGGAAGGTTTACAGTTCACTTGACAATGGTGTCACTTAAGATGGCCTCAGTTATATTATTTTTAGATGACAGGTAATACGAAAAAAAAAAGGTAATAAAAATAATTTTTTATATTTAAAAATTTTAAAATGTATATAAACGAAACAGAACACATGAAAAATCATTTATCTTTTTTTATTTAAATATTTAATTTTTGTTCCTCTCAAAAATTAATGTGAAATAAAAAAAATACATATTTCGTTATGTTTTGTTAATGAATTTTTTAAACAAAAAGAGTAAAACTATATTCTATTCATTCTCTTTTCTTTCTGATGCATTCTCACTTATTCCATTCCGTTTCATTAATAAAAAAACATGCAATCAGGGTTAGTTTGGGTTCATCGAATGCACACTCAACACCAACCACCAGAATTGAACCCATCACCCATCGCCGCCATCCTTGACGCCCAAGCCGAGCCAGATCTCGCCGCCGCTCACTAGGCCTCAGCCACGTTCGACTGTATTTGTCGTTTACCTCCGCCATAGACCCCCGTCGTAGTTGCCCTCTATCTTCTTCCTCTTGAAACTAGAACCGTGGACGACTAGCAGAAGAAGCGAATCAAACAGATCTGGCCAGACGGAGCAGTGGTGGAAGGCCAGTTTGAGGAGCGGTGATGGATGACCAACTTGCATATCTCCGTTTGAGGAGCGATGGTGAACATATCTCAATTATCTCTCCCTCATAACCCCCAACTTGCAAAGGTAGCCTCTTGGTGGTTTGAGGAGCGGTGGTGGACGACCAGGCAGAGTGATGATTGCTGGCAGTGGTGAACTGATCTGAAAACTAAGTCGATTTATTCCTCTTACCTCCTAATCAAGTTGTAGGTCATCAATTTTTCTGTTGATCCAATGACTTACATTTAATAGACCATTGATGGACCCAAACTGAGGGTCCATCTTAAATGGCAGCGAAGTTGACACGCAATTTTCTCTGCATTCACGTGCCTTTATTTGTTGAAAATTGAAATATGTTTAGTTACTTTCTCTTTCGTTTTTTAATTTGAGTTATATTAAAATTATACCAGGTAACTATTTCTTTTTTCAAAATAATATTCTCCTCTTTAATGAATGAAGATTTTGATTTTAGATTCCTTAAACAAAATTTCCAGTTATAATAAAGGCAAAAGAAAACTATTGTTAGTATGATTATGCAGTATGAATTTTAGAGTAATATTAGTCTCATAAATAGAGTATTTTAGAAATTTACATACTTTTCCTGTAAGCTATCATCAATTCGAGAGGGCATCGGATGAGGCCATGAGGGCCATAAGGTGAAGTGGGTGAAAATATGTTTCTTTTTTCTTTTTGGTTTACAGCTCCAAACACCTAAGCCAACAAACAGAAAATATGTTTCTGTAAGTCTTTAAAGTACCTTTATCTGTGTAATATCATTTATGTGAATATTATAACAATGAGAAAAAATATCGAACAGTCCTAAAATTGAACTACTTTAGATGACTGAAATTACATTGAAATATGTGTGAAATACAAATCAGATCGTGAGACAATTGTAGCTATGGATAGTACATACTTTAGGAATATCTAAATACGGCAAAAAGAAAAAAGCAATTAATAAATATATGAATAAGTAATTATACTTATATATATATTAAGAAAAATAGTTTTCATAAAATATGGATTTAATGTGATATGTTTAAATATAAAATTTGCCTTCAGCAAAAATAATAATATTTACAGTAGCATTCAATAATATCACATTTAATTTCTAATATATGAATGTAAAAAAAAAAAAACTACGTATATAATTTTCTTTTTAGAATCACGTATATAATTTCAAAGATGGAGTAATGATCGTTATCAACTGAAAAATAAAAAATCATATTTATGAGTCAATTATGGTTGTTCACAGATGGGATTGAATTAGTTATAAGTGAAAAAATTAATTGATTTAATTTAGTTAATTTTTTTATGTTATTATTTGATCGATTTGATTTAAAATATAAAATAAATTTAATTTAATCTAATCTAAATTAGTTTAAATTACATTAATTTTTTGGTTTTTATTAGCTTTTTTTTTAATTACACAAATTTATCAAAATACTTAAGTTCAAATTCACCAAAATATAATAAATACAAGTCTAATAATGTGTTTGGTTCAGATTAATTGAATTATCCAACAGCTTTTTTTTTTAAAAAAAAAAACTGTTGGGTACTGTTGATGTATGTTTGGCATTTTAAATTTGTTGATTCAAAGCTATTTCGTGAGCTGTTTTAAAAAAAGTTGTTAGAATTATTCTCAATAGTAATATGTAAATATCATTTTTTTAATTAAATAATTTTTTTAATTAATTATATATATATTTTTAAGTATTATATACCTATTTTGATAATTTGGTATATAAAAACGATTCTTTTTATATCATCTAAATAAAATATATTAACTTAAAATTACTTTTCAACTAATATATCTAATCATAATCAATTATTAAAATAATTAAACCTTCACAACTTAATTATTAAAATAATCAATTATTGAAATAATTAAATTTTTATAATTATCTTAAATACGCACCAAGTTACTTCATCAAAATACAATTTCAAATTCCAAATATAAATTCAAAATAACTATCAACTCAATAATACATGTCCAAACCAATGTCCTAACTACGGAATCGGAGATGGAAGTGGGTTTGACTTGGAGTATACTGATAAAGTTCCCAAATAAATATGAATAACATAGTAATTTTTTATTTAAAATATTATTTTAAAAAATATAAATTTTCAGATTTAATTAGATTGGATATATTTTTAAAATTAGAACCAAAAAACGATTCAATTCAATATTTTTTTTCATTTTTTTCACTTTTTCTATAGAGCAATGCTATACTGGACGAAATTGATTTCGTGAAAAATTTACGAATGAAGTGGACAACTATCTGACCACTCAAAACGTGCAAACAAATGAAATTAAAAAAATAAAAAAAATAAAACACTCCTCCAACACATTAAACGCAAGTGCAGTAATATTGGTGGATGCTATTTCGTAGGTCGTTTTACGAATTCAAGTTCGTGTGAAATAGCATTTTTGTTTTCTATATTTCAATTTATTCAAATTTTATTTTGATTGAATTGGTTTAAATTTCAACTTTGAAGGGTCAATCAAACTTCTCTTTCTTTTTTTTCTTTTTTTGGTTACTCTCAACTAAAAAATATATATCAAATTAATGAAAAAAACTCATTTAAAATAAGCTTGTGTATAAAGTGAGAAAGTAAAAATGAATAATATACCAAATTAATAATATAAATAATATACAAAATAAATAACATTTTTAATTATGAAATTATTTGAAATGGAAATACATGATGCTAGTAAGATAGAATTCCACCATCTATACATCAGAAACTTCAAAATTGACAAACTTTAGTTTTTAATTGCCTTATTTGAATCAAAAGCATATATGCGACAAAAAACCTTGGAATTTTGATTTTTTAGAAAAAAAAATCATTTAAAGTGAAATTATTTATAAAGTAAATAAGTAAAATTATATACTACATTTTTTTAATTTAATATAAAATACATCATAATGATAACTTATTAAATAATTTAAAACTAAAAATATTCTTACTCAATAATTTTAAATATAAACTCACTTTAATACAGCTTAACTTTATTCAAAGTTTAGATCTATATCCGTGATTTAAAGGGGAAATGAACAGATTTAGGACAATTATGACATTATGCAGTTTTTGTCCTCGTCGTCGTTGACAGTACTCATTCCTATATTTTAATTGGGATTTTTCATCTAATGCCCTTAGCCCCTCACTCAGTGCCACAAAATGGATATGGATTTTTTTTTTTTTTGGGTACTGATTTCATTCATTTTAGAATAGGTATATCTTGAGTTTTATGTTTATATACCAAGCACACTTTTCTGTAGACCTTCATCATGTTGCCTATATTCATGAATTGTATTATCATTGTTTGAATTTGTGATTAAAATATCACAATTATTCATATTATTTTTGTAAAATATGTAACAATATATAACTATCTCAAAAAATAATTAAACAATATAACTAGATGTTTGTTCTTACACTTTAGTTCTATCCATTCTTCAGAATGATTCTTCGGGCTTTTTACTCCTCTGCATGACTTTCCGACTTTAGCTAGTTTGATTAATAGACAAGGTATCTTTTCATATATATACTTTTAAGAGAAATAAGTAATTTGATTTCTAAAATTATTTTTCACTCATAGTTTAATTGACTTTAAATTTATTTGAGTGGGTTATTTTTTGAATTCATAAAACTCATATGATATTAATCATTTTTTATCTCACTTTAATCTTTAAAAGAGAATAATTTGATCAGTGACATATTTAAGAGGGTCAATTGATGCTTGGACCCCATAAATTTAATATTTCTATTATGATGGTATAACTTTTTGAGTAATTTATTCTATACTTTTTTTTCGGCCCTATAATTTTATATAAGTTAAAACTATGCTAAATTGACAACTTTTTAATATACATTGTCAAAAGTTATTTGAGAAATATTATAACTTTAAATTTGAAATATATAAATTTATAGATAAAGCTCATTTAAAATGAATTTGTTTTTAAAGTTAGTAAATAAATATGTATTTATTATTAAATTTTAATAAATTAAGATCATGATATATTTTAAATTAAATTAAAAATAAATATATTTTTACTTGCTAACTTTAAACGAATTTTTTTTTCTAAATTTTGAGTTTAAAAAATACAAATAAGTTGTAAAAAAAAAGGTATAAACAAGTTTTGAACTCATTTTATATTTATATAAACCTAAAGAACTTGTGCATATTTAAAGTTTGCAAGATTAACTTTATTACAGTGTAAACGAATATTTGTTTCACACAACCTATGAACATTTTTATCACAAAATCTTAGTTTACATTGATTTACTATTAATTATCATAAAAAATTTAAAACTTTCACATATAACTTTCAAAATATATAAATAAAATAATGAAATAAGTTATTTAGTTAAATTCAAAAAAGAAATCCGAAACTTTTATCTATGTCAATCGCCAGTAAAATTGTACATTCAATTAAAGAATAAAATATTAAGAGTATAAATGTAATTTTAAATTATTTATTTAATATTTATTATTGACCCCACAACGCTTATTTGTAAATTTGTTCATATTAGTTTTATAAATTTAAAGACTTTTCGTACTCATAAAATAAATAAAAAACTAAACTGTAAGTAAAGAATATTCCAATGTTTGTTAAAAAAAATATATATTTCAATGAATAAGTTACATATTTACTCTTTTAAAAAGAAGCCATCCTTTGTAACCCCCTAAAAATAAAGAAGCCATTGAAAGAATTTTGACTTAAACTGATTAACGATATGTCAAAATTTTTAAATTTATTTAACTTTAAATTATGATATGTATAAAATATAATATATTAGAGATTGAGTTATATAATCACTTGGAAAGAATAAATATGAGCGCGATCATGTCCGATCTTTAAAAAAAAATCATAAATGGTGCGTGTGTATAGAAGAGAAAAACTATCATCATTCTTTATATGCGTAAAAAACATTTGTGGCCTCAATGAGATAATCACAATACATATAGGATAAAAATATGGATCTCTCCTTGTGTTTACAATATGGTTTAACCAACCCATCATAAAAAACTCATACACAATACCCACAAACCCAAAACAACATTATCCACATGGATTTAAGTGCTTATAAGATTCCAATAACAAAATTTATCACAAATGGGCTAAACCAATAGATGCTCCATAACATTTGATATTCAATTAATCTGAGTTTTAGAAAATTAATGACTATGCTAGTCCACACATATTAAAAATCTAACAATCTCCTAGTTGGACAGTATAAATACTTAGTTTTAAACAAAATAACTCTCCAGATTAACATGGCCACAAGAATATTAACTATGAGCAAGCACTTCCAATCATTGGTCCAAAATGGATTTACAAGCACCTGAACAATGCATAAAATCATACTCGATAAGAATACTGATATCATACATGCAAGATACTTATAACCTGG